>PVIC010006122.1:0-55275 GCA_004025085.1 Thryonomys swinderianus | reverse complement strand
TTCAGGCTGGCCCTGAGCTCACTATGGTGCCCAGGCAAGCCGCCGCGAACTCAGCAATCCTCCCGTCTCTGCCTCCCGAGTGCTGGGATTACAGGCGTGAGCCACCACGCCCAGCATTATATGCGGTAACCGGGGATCGAACTCAGGTCCTTACGCTTGCGAGGCAGGCGCCGGAACCACTGAGCTAACCCTCCGGCCCAACACTTTTTAAAATAATATCAAAAAGTGAAATATTTAGAAATCAATCTAAAAGGAAATAAAGGAGCTCTATACATTGAAAATTATAGCACTCTGAAAAAAGGAGTCTGAATACACCAAAAGACAGAAAGATAGTCCCTTGCTGTTGAGTAGAAAGAATATGGTGAAAATAGCTATACTCCCAAAATTGTCATACAGATTTAATGCAATCCCAAGCTAAATAATATTATCATCCATCACAGAACTAGGGAAAAGATTCCTAGAATTCATTTAGAACCAGGAAAATCTAGAATAGCTACAATAATTATGGGAAACAAAGGCAAGGCAGGGGACTTCATAATCCTTGACTTGAAATTATCCTGCAGAGAGAAGGGAAAGAAAAAAATATGATGGTAAAAAAGGAATCAAAGCTTATGTATATAGGGGGTGGTGGGATTATAGGGTGGGACAAGGGAATGGGAAAAATGAAAATTAAATTTTGTCATATGCTGGTACAAATTCTCAACATCGATATGCCTATAAAATGTAGCAATAAAATCAATTTAAAATTTTTAATAAAACTATAGGAAGTATTTCTAACCTTAAAAAGAAAGAAATTTTGCTACAGACCTACTGGGATAAAAACAGAATGATGCTGCCAAAAGAAAAACAAAAACAAAAACCGACCTGAAGATTAACTGAACAGACCAGCAGAGGCCAAAACAACATCAAACATACTCAGCCACCTTATCTTTGACAAAGGGGTCAAACATATTGAACTGGAGAAAAGATAACCCTTTAAATAAGTGATTCTAGAAAAACTGGTTTTCCATATGCCAAATATTAAAACTTGACTTCTTGAGGACATAGGGGTAGGCAATGACTTCATGAACAAAGCCCAGAGTGCACAGGAAATAGTGAAAAGGACTAACAACTGGGATCTCATCCTATTAAATTTTTTTTGCATTCCAAAATAAATCAGCAACAGAGTGAAAAGACAGCCCACAGAGTGAGAAAAAAATTTTAGTTAGTAGTCCCTTAGATAAAGGACTAATATCTAACATACAAAAATTTGAAAAAAAAAAGTCCCTCCAATTTAAAGACATAATCCAAAAATGGGCATCTGAAATTAATAGACACTTCTCAGATGAAGCAATTTAAGCACTGTCACCTCCATCATGACAGTATCATATAATTTCACCACTCCCAAATTCCACTATGTGTTCCCTTTGCACTTCTCCTTCTCCGACTCCCTGACAAGCACTAATTGTTTCACTGTTACCATGGTGCACCTTTTCCAGAATGTTATCACATTGAACCATAAGTTATTAACCAATCCTCTATTTGGCTACTGTATTACATTTTTTCCATTTCTTACTATTAAAATATTCCATGACAAACACCCTTGTATATAAACTTCTGTGTGCTACAATGGTTGTTTTCTTAACGGAAATTCTGAGAGGCAGATTGCTTTTTTCATTTTTAATGATTTCAAAGTCTTAATCTACATGGCCAAATTGTTGTCCAGAAAAGCTACACTAAGCTACTTTCCCATTAGTGTGGATGGAAATGTGCAACAATGAATACTGTGTTTAAAACTTTGGTGATTTCATGGGGGAAAATAGTATCTATTGTTCTTTTTTATCAGCAAGACTGGACAATCTATATTTCTGGCCTAAGAGTAAGTGGTCAAAACCATTTATTAATCGAATGAACATAGAAAACTAAAAATAAACCTCCTTGGATAGACACAAACTAGACTTCTACTCCACAATATTTAAGGGTAAAGCAAGAAATATTTGAGATATTTTAACAATCCTCACATCTTTAATGTCTGAGAGATAGTGGTGAATTTCCCAAAACTAATGTCTAAAGAGGTATTTTCCATTATCTTCCACATTGATGGTGAAATCCAGGTCTGGCTGAGCCAGCTGCACCGCATGGCAGTCTCCTAGGTCCTGAGAGAGCCCTTGGTCCTCGGTAGACCAAATTGAGACCAAAGCTACTTTGAGCTAAAGAGCACGCCGTGGCCAGAGATTGCCCAGTCTTTCCCAACGTTGGGCCCCTCCTCTGACAGCCAGGGAGCAATACTCAATAGCCACTGCAAAACCCTTCCAGCACGTGTGCTATGTAATGCCCTACACTGCATTCATTAAACGGAAGCGTTCCAGAAACCTCCCCAGAGTCTGGTGTGCGTGTATGACTTTGCACCTCACCCTCCCGGGTGCAGTCCCATGATGACAACACCACGTGGCAATGAAAAGAGAGTGATTGTTTCTCTCAGAAACAAATATTCTCAATGACAAATATGTAAGTGAGTTGTATTTCACATCTATAACTTATTTCAACATTTCACAAAGAATCTGAATACACTTGGAAGCCAGTCCATGAAGATGAGTCCTTCAAAAGACATTATTAGGGTATTAGGTGGGGCCATTGATAGATAGAGGTAAGCTAGAAGTTATAGAGAGTTAACATTTACATTACAAAGTAAGGTAGTTTCTGCATATTATGGATTTGATTCTGCATTATTTTCACTGTTTTGCTTAGCATACCGGAAGTTGACATCAGATCTGCCTGTTTAAAACAAGAAATTATATGAGATTTTCCAATCAACTATGAGATATGCATGGTGAGATAATGCACCCCTTTCCTACTTGATGTAAAAGAAACGGGATGATACAAGGTACAGATCTCTGAAGGACTACGCAATCACTGAAATAAAATAAACTATCAAAATGTGTGTTTTAAGTGCATTTATGCACTCCTAAAATTCTCATTCAAATTGTTAAATACAGGAGAGGCTGTTTGAAAAGACAGTATTCTTTATCACTTTTAAGTAAGTTACTTTCTCTTCTCTGAAATGTCTTTAAGATAGATTATTTTAATGGTGCTATTAAATAAATCACTTTAATATGTCTAAGCTTAGCATTGTTCATGGAAAACACAGAAAACTAACCCCATTAACCGGTTTAAGCCAATAGATTCCATTTCCCCAAATTCAGCTTAGACAAAGTGAAAACTGAATTATATGAACTTTCCTGCAGCAAATTTAGTTCAGTGGAGATAGATGGCAAGTGTAAAGCACAGCTTGGGAACTGGAACCTGGAAAATATGGAGACAAATTAAAATGGTGATATTAATAAAAACAGAACTAACATTTATAGCCTCTGTTATAAGGGTTTGACATTTATGAATTCACTAGATTTTGTAAACCTGTTACAAGACTGGTTCCATTCTTGCCTTCATTTTATAAATGAGGAGTCTGAGGCACAGAGAAGTTTGGCAACTTGCCCAAGTTGACATGATGAGTCAAGTATAGAACTGGGATTTAAACCTGAGTCGTCTGCTTTTGGATCCCAGGACTGTAATCATTACATAATTTTTTTCCCTCCTGCTCTGTAGTCAGTAAGGTGCAGGTCACCCTCTTTCAGAACACTGAAAGTAAAGAGTATCCACACATTCTTAAACTAATCTTTTCTCAAATTACCCTTACACCCTACCTTTAAAGCATGGTTTCAATCATCTTTCAAAGAATCAGTGCTGTTTATAGTGAAGTCTAATGGGAATGAAAGCAGACTATATAAAACAGCATACATGGAAATTTTATTTTACCTTTTTTGCATCTAGATCAGTGACTAAGCATAGAGTATAAAATAGAGTTCATGTTTTCAGGGGCTTTGAAATCTCACTGGGAAGACAAGATTACCTCAGCTAAAAGTTGCTTTTCAACCTTTTTAAACTGAAACTCCTCATCTGCTCACATGACACTTATTCCATTTTGTTGTACATATCTTCCAAACTGCTTATTGAAGACACAAATATCTTACTCAAGCAATGACTGTTCATAGAAACCTGACCCTAATGCAAACATAATGGTCTTGTATCAAGTACATTAGTCTTAGTATCTCAGTAATCTGGGATTTGAGAAATTATACCCCAGGCAGAAATCCACAACTTCTTGATGGGAAAACATTCTGGAACTAGAGAAAAACAAGGAGCTGAGACGTAACACCACTAGTGCTGTTAAACAATGTGCCTGCAATTACTGACACTGATATTTTTACAAGCACATAATGAAAGTAAACACCATAATCTTTGTGACATGTTTTAGCATTGTTGTCCAAAATGGAATGGTCAGCACAATGATGCTGATTCCTCCATGAATATACTGGACAGTTATCAATTTTCAGATCTATAATGAGCTTCAGTACATGCTTCTAAGTTTGATCTTTTAAAAAGCTTTTGGCACTACCCTTGGGAGAATCTAATGAGCTATACAGCATAATCTACCACACTTAAAGCCCCAGTATATCATCTTGGACAAGAAGCACAAATTAATTGATTCTACTATTTAAAAATGTCTCAAGAACTTCTAGGTAATTACTTACTAAAATTTGAAAGACAACAGCTGGAGAAGGCATGACTTCCTACTACCTAATGGTACGTGAGAGCAGAATTTAGTCTCAGAGCAGAATTTAGTCTCAAAGGAATTCCAAGTAATGGGTGAAATAGACTTTAACTGGCCTCATCATAGCTACTTTTCCAATGATGCTGGTGGCTTTAAATAAAAGTGGGAATCTCTCTGACTTAGCGACTCCTCTTAACAGGAATGATGACCATGAAGAAGAAACAACGACAGAGATGTGCCACTTGTGCTGCCAGCATTTTGCCCAATTGTCACTGCTCATCTTTCAAAATTAGGTTAGAAGGCTACTAATTCCATTATCAGTCCAAAAGCAGGGAAACGCTGCCATGGAGAGTTTTTGATAAGAGTTATTACCATAGATGCACCATTATCATTATTATGACATTCATTTTAGTATAACATATTTGTTCAATGGAAAGTAAGAGTTGAATCTGTACTGTTCATTTTATGAGTGGACATAGCAAGCAAACAGATTAGCTTTAGTTTTTTATTTTTTGAAAAGCTACTAGAATGATAAAAAATAAAGGCGTATGAATTTACCTTCTGTCATTTATCAGACTTAAAGCAGAATGTAGGAATGGAAACATCTAGTAGTTACACAATTTTTATTTCATATGTCTCTGGCATGAAGTTCCTAGAGTTGAAGCCTGTCAGATTCCCTGAGCACTTTAAAACTTCATTTCCAGGCTTTGGAAACCAGTATAAGAGGAAAACAGTAAGAAATCAAATTTCTCATTCTGTATATACTGACTTTTCCTTCATCAAGGAGTTAATCATCTTATTCCTACTTGCTGGATCACTTACTCCAAATTAATTCACCAATGTACATTGACTATCCTACTCAACATGTGGCCCTTCCATCACTTGCTTTGTGGGTATTTCAGTTTTTTTTCAATCAGTTGGGTAAAGTCAGTAAGAAAAAGCTCCTTAAGATGGAAAAAAAAAATATTTATAGTTTGAAGAGGTTGTGCAGCTGAGCAAAGTGACACTTTGGTTGAGATGAGCACTGGACATTTTCCATGCAATTCACCATACCCTTCTATTAGCATGGATAACGGGGCTTGATGGGATTCTCTTTAGCTTACTATGAGAACATGGGAATATTATTTTACAGAAAGCTTACTTGAAATTGTGAAACCTGGCCTCCATATTTTTTTCTGGCTAAAATCATCTCTTCTATGTCATGTGCCTTAGTACTTTTGCCAAAAATCCAATCTCTTGTTAAAGAAAAAAAGAATGTAATCATTATATACTGTAAACTTGCACAGATAAAAAATAAAAATTAAAGAAACACATTTTTTTTAAAAAATGGCTTTCTTACAAGCACCTCATCCTCATAAGTCTCAGTTAAATGAATGTTATTATTTTATTACCATTGGTTAGAAATATTTGCTTTTTATTTGATCAGATATTTACCAACTACATAACAGGAGGGAGGAAATTGTGCACTGATTATAGGCCTTGGTTCTAAAGGCAGACTCTCAGGTTTAAATCCAAGTTCTATGCTCAACTCCTCACATCAACTATGTATCTCTCTATACATCAGTATCCATTTCTTTGCAAAATTACTTGAACAGTGAAAAAAAACACAAGTATTTCTCTTCTGTTATTTATCAAGTTTAAATCATTATGTAGGAAGGGAAATATATAGTAGTTACACAAGTTGTTTTTCATTATTTCTCTGGCTTAGGAAAAACAGTAAGAAATCAAACTCTTTATTCTATATATACTGCCTATTCTCTCATCCAAGAACTACATGTATATAAAATACACATACATACATACATACATACATATGGACACCAAGTAACTACATTAGCCATGTTGAGATTTCTGCTTATTTTTATTTTCTTCATACTTTTATGTAGTTTTAGCATGCATATGTAATAATGGCCATCTATTTTTAAAATAAGAAAAATAAGCATGTTAATTTACAAATTACTTAGGGTGTCTGATAGTTGACAATATAATCTAGTGAACAAATTAAAAATTCATTTTTAAAACATATCTATGTTCTGTCTTCAATTAAATAAGGTCACTCCAAGGTAAAGTACTTGGCCCATATTCCCTGACTACTTACATTCGGAAGACCTTTACTGAGTTATAATTTAATATTTTCTCTATTCCTTTACATAGGTTCAACAATGAAATATCAAACAGACAATTATTTCTTCTATGAAATCAAGGTTACAGATGGCCTCCTTATACTATCCAGAATTTGCCTCATTTTAATATATCTTTATTAGTATGAACAAGTGGTAGATTTAGGGTAGGAATAGTCTGTGGATGAAATTCTAATTTTCCAAACAAACTCTAAACTTCTCTTTTCAAGAGACACAAGCCAAATTCCACCAAACGACATATTAAATACATTTATTTTTGTACTTTTTTCAGATGGTTTCTACTTTATTTCGTCTTTAAATCTGTTATCTCACACCTATGCTTTCTTCTCTATCCTGTATCTAATCTTTTTTTTTAAAGGATTCAGGCTATAAATCTTAATAAAATTTCATTGCATCGACTTTTGACAAAAGTAACAGCATTGATGACCAAAACCAGAGCTTTGGCTCCCATTGTTCCACCTCCCCACCACAACTTTGTCATTTAATTCTCTGTCTTAAAATAAGAATTCTCAGTTCATAAGTAAAAATAACTTTATTTCAAAGAAAATGAATGACTCAGGCAATAGCATACAACAAGCTACAGAAGACTGACCAGAAACCAGGTCTCCTCACTTTATGCATAGTCCTTTTTCCATTGGGCTTTTCCAATTCTGCTGAGAAGTTATGAAAATGTGACAAGCAGCAGAAAGACACAGATGTTTAACCTTCTTCAATGAATGAAATGGTTTCCTCAATAAATCACCACAGGCAAAATGGTGTAGTGAATAGAATTTGGAGATTTGCATCTTACTTCTGACTCTGGCTGGGACTTACTCTCAGTTCACGCACAAGTCATTTGACTTTACAGAGTTTCAAATTGTCATCCTAGTGTCAGAAGATGACTTGCCTTGGGAATGAGGTGTTCTAATAAGTGTCATTTATTAAACATTAACTATGTGCCAGTCACTGTGTAAAAGCACATTGTTTGCACAATTTCATTTATTCTTCAAATGATCGTGCTATTATTTCCCTACTCTGCTGATACCAAAAGTGGTAGTAGAACTAGTGAATAACATTCCAAATGTGCATAATACATTTATGGAGCTGGAGATGGAATCTACACTAACTTCAGACCCCCACCCCATGTCAAACTTTTTGCATTCTCCCCAAATTTTATATATATGTATATATATACATATATATATGCCTTCTATCCACATATTAGACATTTTAAGAAGTAAAATAAAACTAGTTTAAATTAGAGCTTGTTGATATATATATATATATATATATATATATATATATATATATACTTTGAAAAAATAGCTATTTAAGCTATTTTTTACTTTACTTCCACTTACTTAAAACATCTAACGTGGATAGAAGGTCTATTGTTTTGCATGCTTCTTTTTCTTGTCAAGTAATTTCTTCTTATGTTCAAAAATAACCTAGAAAACTCATGCCTTTTTTGGCTGCCTTTCACAATAGACAGATGATGCTGTGTGGCTGCATTTTTCACATCTCAAATTTTTGTAATCTTCCTCATTCCCTTCAACCTTTTGGTGCCTCAACTTTCCTGAGAATTTCAGAAGCCCACTTTAAGCCAAACATAAATACTGGAAGATTTTCTTCTGAAGAAAAAAAAATGAGTGAGAATCTGGGACCTTGAAGATCTAGATAACTCACATTATAGAGCAGAAATAAACTCTTTGAGATACACAAACAATTCCTCTTTCCAAATCGTTTCCCAGATTTTATACAGGCTGGCCTATTAGAAACACATATGAGAAAAGTCTTACCAACTCGGTTCTTCAGCCCTACTTTGATCAATAGTTCACTGTCTACATTATGGGCAAATCCTCTGCCCATTTGCCCCATATCTGCATGAATATTGTACTGTGAATTTCAAAAGAGCTTCTTGACCACAACTTTAATAACCAAAAATAGTGAAGTTGCAGAGAGATATTTTCCTCAAATTTTGTTGATGCTAAACAGTAACAAGTTTTTAAACAGACAACAAATGGTTCATTCATCCAAGGCAGTGAACTATTAGTACTGGTTGGTCTCCTGACCCAGGCTTCCCTCCGGTAAGACTGTGTGGCTAATTAGCTAGCAGCAAGTGACAGCACAAACTTTCACCTGTCTTTGAAAGAATTCTCTGCAAATTGAAGTACTTTTTCCAGACATCTTCAGATGTATACACCAAACAAGAGAGATTCTTTCACCACAATGACATTCCAGCCTGATGCCTCAAATAGGAAAGCAAACTGGCCAGAGAACACCCTGTTGACCTAGAAGATTTTATTCTACTCAGTCCTAGAAAGATTTGTAAAAAAAACTGGCTTTCTTGAGTAAAAGGGAGTCAATCAGCAAAGAGATACAGGAAGGTTTGATGTTTCTATATTTTCACATTTCCTGAAGCTTGGCCAGTAATGAAAAACTTTTAAAATAGCCCTCTTTTTCATTTATCTCCATATTTTGCTTTCTCTGGAACTAGACAGTAAAAGTATAGGCAATGAGATGTACTTTTACTTTAAAGAATTTTCCCCCTATTCTTGCAAATGATGGATACTCTGGAATAGACAAATGAAGCACAAAGAGGAATTAAAAGAACATTCATAAACCTACCGATATTTTTAAACAATTAGTTTCCCATTGTATACCATATATACATATACATTTCAGATGGAATAGAGAACTATGGATAAACTCCCAAATTATGGCAGCAGCAGAAGAAAATATGAGAATCTAGAGTGAAAAAGACCTTCCTAGGATAAGCAATCTAGCCCTCATGCAAGATAGGAATGACAGAACTGACCACATAGAACTTTCAAACTTCAATTTGAAAAAAACACAATATATACAAAGTTTAAATAAAATGCCAGACTGAGAGACTATTTGAAATACAAAAAGCTAACAAATCCAGAATAGCAAAGGTCAATAATTAAGCATTTTTATACAGATAAGGCAAACAGCCTAAAAATAATATAGGCAATTAAAATGAGATAAAGTCCATCAATTCCAATTCTCTGTAGGGTTTTGATCATAAATGGGTGTTGGATTTTGTCAAATGCTTTTTCTGCATCTATTGAGATAATCATATGATTTTTGTCCTTGAGTCTGTTAATATAGTGTATTACATTGATTGATTTACGTATGTTGAACCAGCCTTGCATCCCTGGGATAAATCCGACTTGATCAGGGTGTATGATTACTGGAGAAATCCAGCTGAATTAAAATTGGGTCGAAAAAAATGCTACAGTAATAGAGAAATAACAAAGCAAATCTTTAAAATGGTTTCTATTAATCTAGATGCAAAATATAAAAATTGATAATACTTTGGGGAAGAAAGTGTATATGGACCTTCATACATAGATGCTGAAAATATAAATTAATACAACTTTCTGAGGAGTTCCTCGACAGTGTTTGGAGATGAAAACCAATCAGATAAGATTAATATCATATAAGATTAAAATCAATCATATAAGACTACAACCAATCATATAATATGACTAACATTTCTTCTAAAATACTGGCTATCATGTCTTAAGATGTTCAGTAATATCTTACTTTTTTTTTGCTTTTTGGAGACAGGGTCTCGCCTTGTAGTTCAGGCTGGCCCTGAGCTCACTATGGTGCCCAGGCAAGCCGTCGTGAACTCAGCAATCCTCCTGTCTCTGCCTCACAAGTGCTGGGATTACAGTAATATCTTACTTTTAATAGCAAAAACTATATGCAACCTAAATATTTACAAATCGGGATTAAATCAACCATGCCACACATATGCAACTAGAAACTATTAAATTATTAGAAATAATATGCCACCTCCACATTACATCTTTTGACATGGGAAGATGTCCTCCTAGACCAGTGGTAGCATACCTATGAAGTGGGTACCACACCAGGCTGTTTCTTTTTAGTTGAAATCTCTAAAAGTTTCACCATCATTGCCTTAAACGCATTGATGAGCAAAAGAAAGGTATAGGATAATGTGTATGATTTCCAATTTTTGTAAAATAAAGAACCATAACTGTATGTGTTTCCTAACACAGAATAAAGTTTATAAAATACATAACAAATTACTAGTAAGGTTAGTTTCAGAGAATGAAGCAAAATTAAGGGTTATGTATTCTTTTTAAAGTTCAGATATTTTCATATTGTTCTATAATATAAACATATGTAAACTTTTTAATTTCGAAGATTAAAAATTAGTTAATTCACTTTTTTCAGGGCCACCGGAATTTAAATAAGCAGCTATTTTAATATTAGCTAGGTATTATATAATACTTGGGTCACTTACATACCCAATATCCTATAGATTGACATTTCCTCTGTTTCTAACTTCTCACTATTAGAGCTGCAATATATATCTCTGTAGATGCACATTGTGTGTGTGTGTTGAAGGTTATATACATAATATATATGCTTTGAGATTCCTCCTTTAGTGAAAATGACTTTGTCCATCTTCAGTATAGCTTAGCTGAGGTCACAGAATGATGCTCAGTGCACATTCATGGAATGACCATGATCTCAGATTTATCATTGTCTTAGTACTTTTCCTTGCTGAGACAAAATATCCAAAACCCAAATTTCAAAGATGACAAGTTTATTTAGTTCACAGTTTGTAGGTGTTTCAGTCCATAATCAGTAAGCTCCAAGGTAGGATGGCTTCACAGGGGAGAAATAGTTCATGGTGGGCAGAAAGTAGCAAAGCAAGCAAGGGACAACTACAGCTCTTTCTATCTCATATATTTTCAGGCTATTTAGGGCAGGTAGACATATATCACTAGTGCCCTTAATCCTAGCATTGCACATGAATCAATCCCAGTTTCACACAGTCTAGATCCAACTACCTCTGAAAAAGGCCCATCTGTGACTGCATGAGACTTTGGGGGGACTTCCAGACATAAGCTATGACAATCTTCTAACTATAATCCTGAAATATTAGATGTGAATTACTACCTTAGGCCATCTGCTATATAATCACTTTGATATCAATGGAATATTAAACTATCTTAGAACAAATTCATAAGCACCAGGAAACATTACAGAATATTAATTTTGTCCATAAATATTTTGAAATCACATCTTTCTTTGGTTTATCAACAAAACTTCCAGGTTTCATGAACAATATGCTTCACCTTTTCATAAATATTGAAGGCCTCCTAGAAAAAGAGATGATCTAATGAAAGTTATAAGCTTCTCCAACAAACCATCAATAATAGGCTGTAAGATAAGTTTCTTTCTGAGAAGAGGGATTTTCAAGGCCCTGAGTGTGAGCTGAGCTCTAAATGGATGGACATACATCCATTTTGTTTCACATGCACTTACATGAAGAGAGACTTCTGGAAGAGTCTGAGATGCACTACAAATGGAAGAAAGACATAGTGTGAGGAGTACGAGGGGTGAGGCTAATCCATCCTTCCTTATTGAGACCATGCCTGCTAAATTTGCTTTTGTGTTCCAATTGTACTAAATATCACTGTAGATCACTCGTGCTTAAAAATCTAATTAAAAGCACTATGTTTCCCAAGACGAAAACTAATTTTACTATGAAAAATGTAGTGGGAAAGAAATGCACTTAAAAATGGAGTAGGCTTGGTGCCATCCTCCTTGTCAGCAAGCTTTCTTCTAATATATTTAACTTATGCTGATAAAGGAGGTAAGTGTTTAAACGGTGGGCTTCAGATGCCATGGCTCCTACCAAGCTCCTTCTCATGAATAAGCTCAGTGGAGCAGAGAATGGCCCTCTTGGACCAAGTCCACTTTGTGCTTCTTTTTGATGTAGCTATAATGGGGAGCTAGGGCTGTGGTTTGCCTCCAAATTCAAAGCAAGCCATGTACTCAGAGAGGACTGCAAATAGGGCAGGGATTGCTGATTTTCTAGAATATTCCCAGGTTTTCAGTGACATTCCTTTCAATAAATGACATCCAATTTGTTGACAGTCCCTGGAATCTCAATTTCCTCAAAGGATCTTCATGTGAATCCAGTTCATATAAAGCTTTCTTCCTCCTTCGTTTTTTGAAGTAAAGGAAACGGTCAGAGCCTGCTTTAATTTTTCTTTTCTTTTTTTCATGAAACAAAAACTTTCATTGAAAAGTCAATTTAGAAAAAAAAAAGTCCAGGTCATTTCTCAGATATTTTCTAGAGTTATACAAATTGGAATGAGATTTATAAAGCTTAGCACAAAGCAAGAAAAATGGACAAATGTGTCATGTGTTCTATAAAATAAAAACTATATAACATTTAGAAAAACAGCCCCAAATTTAATTGGTCCCATTCAGAGCTTCCATTCTTTTATCAACTCATGCATAAACAATGACATTCACTTTCTTCTCATGGAATAATAACATAGGTGCATTTGCTTTAACTTATAATCTTTACAGTTTATAATGACTTTTTAAAATTGAATACTTTATTGGTACATTTTTTTATACAGCTCACAATCACACCCAACATTGGGGAATTTGTACCAGTATATGACACGAGTTAATTCTCATTTTTACCCATAATGACCTTTTTAAAAAATTGTAAGTATATTATTTTTTTAAACTTAACACACTTACGTTTTACTTGCTCTGTTTTGCTTCCTTCTAGGAAAAGAAAGAAAAACAGCAAGGAAAAGATGTACTTCATGCCTCCCATTTTCCACTTTTTCCTCATTGGGACCACTGCACCATGCAACTCTGAAACTCCAAGATGTAGTGTACTCAAACTGTTGGGGAGAAAACAGAAAAAAAAAAATGACTTAAAAGAAATCCCTTGGAAGTCAACAGGGATCACTGATGCTTAGGTTTCCAACTTGCGAGGGAAAAAATGCTGGGGAATTTACATAAGTGCAAGCATTGTTTGTCTGCATAAGAAAAAGGACTTGTCTCTCTTGTCTTGCAGAGATTGTGGGAGAAAATTCAAGTGAATGAACACGCATTCTTATTCAAAACCAAAGCAAAATACTTATAAGCAAGTCAGAAGAAAATAAAAATAAATTTTGAAATCTTACTTTCAAAGGGAATTGATTTTTCTCAAGAGATTCTGGGGGAGGAGAAAAAAGACCGAAGTTTACTAAAGGGCTATTTTGGCAAAGAAGTTAAAAGCAATAGGGCAAGCTCAAACAATTTCTGAAATGAAAGTTAACTAATCTTAGCTTCAGAACCTACTGTTATAATTAATCTTCCAAGAATTGAGTGAAAATTGAGTAATTTTTTCTTGGTCCTCAGTGAAATCTATAAGGATGTTCAGTTTAGCTACTTAGATCTGGAAAAAGAAAACCAGATGTAATTAGCAAATGGATGCAATTTAACACCTAAACATTTGTATTGCTTAGAATAGTCCCTCATGATATGAGAATTTTTAAATGGACCATTTTAAGGGAAATTAGGCAAATTTAAGCAGAATTTGTTCACCTAGCACAACCATGCAAAATGCCACTACAGCAATTTCAATTCTTTAACATACAAGAATAATATTTCCTTTCTAAACTATAGAAATTTAAAGCTTTTTGTGCCTTGGAAATCAGAAAGTTTGCTGTAGCTCATATTTAATGATGGGTCATTTCCATAGACTATAGCATTTGCAAGACTCTTCTAATAACAGATTGGAAAAGAATTTCAATAGTTTCGAAACATAAAATAAGCCCAGGGTTAACCTTGGGTAAGTGAACTCAAAAGGAATAAATATGATACAGAAAGAAAATAAAAGAGCATGTATAAAGGGGGGAGGAGGGGGAGTGGGTAGGGATATGGGTAAAAATGAGAATTAACTTGTGGCATATACTGGTACAAATTTCCCAATGTTATATGTGATTTTGAGATATATATAAATTGTACCAATAAAGAATTCAATAAAAAAAGATCATTTGAGGAAGACTAAAATAAAGAGCATAAAGAATGCAAAAGAATGCTCAACTTGGAGAATTTAATTTCTTTTGGCTCTGAAGTGGATGCCACATTTCCTACTATAAATGCTATGAAACTGCTGGGAAAATTTAAAATCCATTGTTTAAACTTCTGAATGTGTAACCAAGGACAAACTGATCACAGAGAATAATCTGTGTTATAAGGCAGGGTTTACACCACCCATAAGCCTTCTTTCTCTACCTCATCTCTGATTCTTATAAAAGGATCCAATTCTCCTAAAACATGTTCCTAGCCTTCCAAAAATCTTGGTTCTGGTGTCTTGGTCTCTTCTGTGAGTTTGCTGTCCACTTTCAGTAACTCAGAACATCTCCACACCCTGGGAGATACAGCTGGGTCCCTAGAAGCAAAGCATTTTCATTAACCATTTAACATAGCCACCCATCTCAGTGAGGTTCTTTCTGAGCCTACTGAAATAAGCTTATCTCCCAAGCCTACAAAAGAGACAGATTTTTTAACCACTGAAATCCAATTTATCACAATCATATATGGGTCTCAGGGTGAGTTTCCGAAACCATGGCTTTGGGTCTCTACCCATGCAAGAACTAACAGGGTTGTTTTTCTTGTACAATGCTTGGGCGATTCAGTGAACAGTAGCATTGCTTCATAACTCAAGCTGGCAAGAAAATGGCCCTTAGAAAACTTTGCTTTTCTTGGGTCCCAACTAATGTTATGAGCAAATAGAAAAGTTGGTGACTAGAGAGCAATTAATCTCTTTTGGCATTCCTGTCATCTCTGTGGCCTCCCAGGCAGGGATGGAGGATATCAGAAAATAAATTGCTTTATAAATATTCACTTCTGATTTATAAGATCTTGAAGTCCTGCCTTTGTTTTCTGTGCAGAAATACCAAGTAAGAAGGGTTCCCAGGTCTCCCTTCTGTTCAATTGCTATTTATCTCTTTAAATTTTTATTTTGGGATAAGAGGAGTTCAAGATATTTGTTGGGACTGCAGCAGGGAACAAGCAAACATTGCTCAGCAAACATACGACTCTTATTCTTGCAAAGAACCAAACTGTCCTTAATTTTTCAAATTATACTTTGACCCAGTTAACTGGAGTTATTTCTGCATTAACTCTCTGTCTGCTTCACACAGGCTGTTGTGCCCTGGAACTGGCACTGGCTCTTTCACAGGTTACTTATAAAAGTAGCCATTGACATGTTTTGGTGGGATCAGGGAACCAATAAGAAAGCAACAAAGAAAACAAAACTTTTCAACTAACCCTGGGGTGAGAGAGGGAAGGGAGGGTGTAAGGCTTTAACGGGAGAACAAGAAATCTGTGGGACACCAGGAGAAAGTGCAGTATTGATTAAGGTGCCTCCTGGAAACAGACACTCACACTGTGTATTTAGCTAAAGGACCAACTGCTTCTTGCCCTGTGGTACATGGAAGGCAGCTCAGGCCATCAAGGCACAGAAGCTCACACCCAGAACAGGTTTTCAAGGGATACAAAAGGATGAACGCACGTTGGCTGGTTCTTCACGGCCCACAGTGTCTCTTTAATCCTCCCTAGAGGCCTGACTGACCTCGTACTCTCCCGTTCACTATCATCTGTGGGACAGCCTCTAGGGTAGCAATTTTCTTTCTGACAAACATTAAGAAAGACTCTGGAGACTCAGGCTCTTATCCCTCAGTAGAAATCCTCTCCCCGTACCACTATGAAATCAAAAAAGCTCAACAACTCTTGTTGGGCTGCCACTGAAAAAATGACACTTCTAGCCCGGAGTGTGCTTTGCTGGCGCCAGTGCCTGCATTGCTGCCTATGACGGAACAACAATGCTTTGAATTTGTCTCGCAAAAGACTTTTCCATCTATCATTTCATTTGATTCCACACAACTCTACCTTCAGAATGGGCCTGGGTGGCAGTGGGAACGCAAATGAGAATTAGTGGCAAGGCTGAGAGGGCCTGGAAGGCAGGTTTTCTAGGCTGTGTGTCCTGGAAGTATCATTTTGTTTCCTAAGTCTAGCTTGCCAGCCCTGAACTCAGTGGTCTGGGCTAGAAGATGAGGCAGTCGTCCAGAGGATACGGCAGCCTTTTGCCCATCCACTCTCTTTCTTTAACTTTACTGGCCACTTGTCCTGTGGTCCTGGGCATTCAGTAAATGAGAAAACACACCGGAGGACGCTTGTGTTAAAGGGGCTGCGGAACCCACTAGGTGCCGGCGGGGAGTACCGAGTGGGCCCTGGGAGCACCACAGAGCACCTAGAAATGTAGGCCACCCAGAGAATGGAGAGTTGTGAGTTCGAATCCACAGATCCCCGACCTGCCTCAGTGGGGCGCTTCGGCCCCCACCTGCTTCTCGGCCTCTAGAAGCTAGACCGCAGAACACTGGATGGGCAACTCTGAGAATTCAAGGCGCCCGAGGGGGACTGCAGCCGCAGAACGCTGCCCACCTGCGCAAAGGCTCTCCAGAAGGTGGAGGGCAGGCGCCGGCGGTGCTCACTGACCTGGTGCTCGCCTTCTCCGTCTGTCACGCGTGCACGCGCTCTGGACTCTCCGGGGCGCTCCTCAAAGTTGTGGGCTTCCCAGGTTGTGGCGAGAGCTGGAGCGCGAGCGCGGGGGGTGCTCAGAAGTGGGTGGGAGGAAAAACATCACCGCCCTCGCGCCACGAGGGAGCGGCGGCCCTCGGGCTGCGGGCAGAGCCAGGCGCGGCGCGGGGCCGGGGCCACCTGCCCACCGCCTGCCCACTCGCCCGGCCCGGCCGGCGGGGAGTCCGCGAGCACCAACAGTCCAAGCGCTCCCGCTTTCTCAGTCCGGGCACCGCAGCTCTATTTCTGCTCCCCCGGCGGAAAGTTAAAGAACTGGGAGAGAGTGTGAGGCTCAGCCGCCGACTTTCCCATCACGCAGCGCCCCCACGGCACCCCCCTCCTTTGGCTAGGAGAGCGTTGGGGTCTTAAAGGGACCGCGCATCTCCTCCGGCCCCTCCTCCCTCCTTCACGGGATGCACCTAGTAGCCCCTCAGCACTTGATCGCACACTGAAGGCCATGGCTGAGGTCCCACGCCCCTGCTCGGAGGACCGGCACCTTCTCTCTGTGGCACGGGGACCTTTCCTGGTGTCTCCTCTGGTCCTGCCCTGGGACCAGCATGCAAGTTGAGCTGGCCGGGACAACATGCGTCTTAGCCCGCCGTTCATCATGTGGGGCATTTCCCATGATCCTCACTATGGCAAAGGAGAAAAGTTTGTCCCTAAAGATGGGTTTGTGAGGTGGAGGGAGGAGTCAAATATCTACTTTCTGCCATAAAGGGAGCTCTCATTCTGTCTAGTGTGTTGAAGAAAACTTGGAGCAGTCCGCCACAGCCGACCACTGCTTTAGCACATTCTAAATTGGCCCACGGGTCAAACCTTAATGTCTGTGGTACTGCTGATGCCGTGGCAAGCCTGTGACAAGCTATTACAAATCTGTATTTATTGCATGGCCCATAGTTACTAAAAGTTTATCGGAATCCTGTATGGCCCATGAAAACACTGCCTTGACCAAACCCATTTATATTTTAGTTCTCGAAACTTGGAGGATAGTTGCTGGGGTTTTTCTACACAAACTGGATAATATACCGATAAGCTGTGTAACAATTTATGATTTATAGCACACTTTCATGTGCAGTAAATCAATATTATTTTTTAAACCCTCACAACAAACAGCTGTCAGAGTGTTCAAGTATGAGTTGCTGGAGACTTTCTGAACCATTCAGTTTTAAGCCTTTTTATTTTTCAGAATAGGAAACTGATGTGGAGGATGTTTGATGTATCCAAGGTCACAAAGCTACTCAATAACAAATTTGAGATTCCAATTAAGATTTTCAGACTCTCAATTCATTATCTTCTGATTGTTATTTCCAGTCCTTAGATGGAAGAAATTGATACTTGGGGAACCGGTGGCCTGTCAACAACTTCCCCAGCAGGCACAGAGAACAAAGGCAAATTAAAACATCGATAATAGTCCTTTTTTCTTTCCTTAGAAGCGTTAATATCCAACTAGCCCTTATATTGCTGGAGACGTTTATTTCACTTTTAGAAAAGGAAAAGTGTCTTTTTCTGAAATGTTGCCTTCAGGCCCCAAAAATGTCTAGCTTAATCCTGCTATTTGGGTAGCCCTACGCGCCCGCATGTGTTTAATTTGTTCTGTAGTGTGTGTGTTTGTCTGGACTTGTTAATTGGTTGCTCTGTAGCTGTTGTTCCATTTCTGTGCTGATGTTTTGTCTCACTAAACCATGAGTCCTTGAAGGGCAAGGAGAGGTCATTAAATTTGTTTTGTGTATGCACTTGTCATTTCCAAAGTACTGACAGAGTATTCAGCAAAAATGGATTTTTAAAAACAGCCTGTATTTAGGGGGTGGGGAGTTATGGGTTTGGTAGGGGAACCAGAAAAATGAGAACTAAAGAGTGCCATGTACTGGTACAAATTCCCAATTTGAGTGTGATCATGATGTGTATATACAATGTACCAATAAAGATAAACATAAAAAAAACAGCCTGGGACAAACATGGATCCTGACACTTAAAATCAGTAGACCTATGGGAAAGAGAAAAAGGCAAAGATGGAGGAGAAGTAAAAATGATCACAGTTTGATATGCATATATACTAATTCTCCAAAATGAATGTCATTATTTTGTTATCACAAACATGTACTAATAACAAAAGTAGTAAAATAAATAGACTCACTGAGGTTTAAAATGCATGTATTTATCTACAACCACTCACTTTCATTGACTGATATAGTATTAAAAGTACTGCATAATGAGACATCCCAATACTTGGTGGCTTAAAACACACTATTTTTGGCATTTGATACTACTGGATTAGTTCAACTGAACCTCTTCAAGATATTTTACACATTTATAGGCAACCATCAACAGGGCTTCTGGAATTCTCTGAAAAGTTGGTTATTATTTAAATGTTGTGGGATTTATATTATTCCTTGATTTACAAATTGAAGCTCCATTGTGGATGAGTTTTCACTTAGACATCCCACCAGGTTTTACACAAACTAAACCAATGATTATCTCCATATCTTTTTTCTCTATTAAATGGGAATATGAACTCAAATAAGCTTGTACTGATGTTTTAAAACTCTTTATTTTGAAATTATAGATTCACATGCAGCTTTTCTTTTTGTATCAGGTATGGAACTCAGGGCCTTGCACTTCCCAGGCAGGCATGACACCAGTGAGAGACATAAAGTTTTGAGACATAATTTGGAAAGATTCTGCAGAGGCTTCATCCGGTTTTGCTCTATAGTAATATCATGCATTTCTATAATATATCAGAGCCAGGAAAATGATATTGATGCTACCTTTTCACCATATTCTGACTTCAATAGCTTTACATGTTCTATGTTACAGTTCTATGCAGTTCCATTATATGCATAGTCTCATGCGACCACCATCACCACATTCAAGATTCAGAACAGTACCAATAACCATAAGACTCTCCCTCGCTACTGTATCACACGTGTCTTCTTCTCTTCCTCCCCTTCTCCGTGGCAACCACGAAATTCTCTCAGTAACTTTGTCATTTAAAAATGTTATGTGGAATCATACTATGTGTAACTTCTCCAGAGGCTTTTTTTCCCCAATGTAATCCTCTGGAAACCCATTCCAATTGTTTCAAGTATCTGTATTTCTTTTTATTATGAATAATATTTCCTGGTATGCTACATCAGTTTGTGTAGCAATTCATCCATTGAAGGGTTCATTCAGATCTTGGCTTACAAATGAAGCTGCTATGAGTATTTATCTGCAGGTTTTTAGATAGATATATATTTTCATATCTCTGGGATAAATGCCTAGCAGTATAGTTTTGGAGTAGTACAGTAAATGCATATTTAGATTTATTAGGACTGCTGTAGTTTTATTGAGCAGCTCTACTGTCTTTTATTCCATCTGGAATGTTTAAGAGATCCAGTTTTTTTGTATTCTTGCCAGCATTTATTGTTATTATTGTTTATGTTACTCATTGTAATATATTTATACTGGTATTCATTGTGGTTTTAATTTGTATTTCCCTGATACTTAATGATATTTACCATCTTTTATTTGTTTATGTGATATCTGTATATCTTTGCAAATGTTTTCTCCCAGTCTAGTAGCTAGTATCTTTTTTTTTTTTTTTTTGCTTTTGAGACTGGGTCTTGCTTTGTAGTTCAGGCTGGCCCTGAGCTCACTATGGTGCCCAGGCAAGCCTCGAACTCAGCAGTCCTCCTGTCTCTGCCTCCCGAGTGCTGGGATTACAGCATGAGCCACCACGTCCAGCATTGTGGTATGCGGTTTTGATTGCTGGTGGGCGTGTCTCCACGCCCAGCATTATATGTGGTTACCAGGGATCAAACTCAGGACCTTGTGCTTGTGAGGCAGGCGCCAGAACCACTGAGCTAACCCTCTGGCCCATAGTAGATAGTATCTTTTAATCTTCTTAGGATGTTTTATAAATATATATATTTTTTATTTTGCAGGTCTAACTTATCAAAGTTTCTTTTTATAGATCATGTTTTGATGTTAAGACTAAGAACTCTTAACCTAGCTCTAGGTCTCAAAACTTTCCTTCTATATTTTTGTTCTAAAGATTTAATAGTTCTAAAGTTCTCCATTAAATCTATAACATATTTAGAATTCATTCTTACATAAAAGGTATAGTTTAGGTTGAAGTTCATTTTTTGGATGTCCATGTGTTTCAGTACTGGTTGTGGCATAGGCCCTCTTACCTTCATTGAATTGTTTTTGTATTGGGCTGTTTTTGGTTTCTGCCTTTATCTTGTTGATCTATGTGTCTATCATACCACCAGTACCAACCATGCAGTCTTGATTTTTGTAGACATAACTTGGCCTTAAAACTCAAGTATGATGGTTCCTTCCAAGATAGTGTTAGCTAACCTAAATCCCCTGCTTTTTCATATAAATTTCAGAATAAATTTGCCTGTCTCCATAAAATATTTGCTAGGATTCAGATAGGAATTGCATTTAGTCTATATGGGGAGAGTTGATAATTTTAATAGTTAAATGTTCAGAATCATGAGCACAGTATGTTTCTTCATTTATTTAGGTTTTCTTAGATTTTATTCATCAATGTTTTATGGTTTTCAACATCAAACTCATACACATTTTTTTAGACTTGTGCTTACATATTTCATTTTATTTGTAGCAATTATAAATGTCATTGTGTTTTAAATTCAGTTTCCACATGTTCATTTCTAGTATATATGAATGCAATTGACTAATGTATGATGATCTTCTATAAAGTGTGTTGCAGAATTCACTCACTTTTTAAAATACACAAACAAATGTATTTCAGAATGGTTAATATGAAACAATGTTCTGACTATACAAATTTTAGTTGTTTTGGTCCCGAGGATGCAACGCAGAGGCACCGAGCTACATTCCAACCTCTTTTTTATTTTGAGACAAGGTCTAGTGAAATCATCCAGGATAACCTTTGGCATCCTTCTACAGCAGCCTCCTCTGAAGTAGCTAGGGTTACAGGCATGCTCTACTATGCCAAGCAAGTTTTAGTTTTTTAAAATCTCTCTTGTCCCACTGGAATTTGACAAAGTCAGGTTACTAAATTAGATTTAAAAATGGCTGGACTCGAGTGTGATCATGATGTGTATATACAATGTACTAATAAAGATAAAAATAAACTAAGAAAATGGCTGGACTCAAAGATTAATGAGGGTATTGCAGCATAGGTTTACTAGGGTTTTTTGTTTTGTTTAGGTGTTTTTTAAAGATTGAGTGAGTTTGTGACACATAGTGATTGCAGTCACCTTAGGGAGTTGGTACATAAACATACTGGATCTGGATAATTTTCCCTTCTCCTATCCACCTTGAATTCTCTTCCCATCCCCATTACGTTTCCCATCTCCACAAAGTCCACTTACCTGTACTTCTTTTTTTCTAATATTTTTCAAAATTTAATTTAATTTATCGGTACATTATATATACAAACAGTTACACTCCACATTGAGAATTTATACCAGTATATGGCATAACTTCTCATTTTTCCCCTTCCCTTACTTACCCACTCTATATCTCCCACCCCTATATATACAAGCTTTGTTTCCTTTTTTACCATCAATTTTTTCTTTCCCCTCATTATTTACCCCTAAACCCCATTTCCCTTTGAATATTTACTATTTCACAATATCGATCATGCATTCTAGCACACATTTACAACTTCTACTCCTCTTCTCTAGAGTTGAGCACAGCCATCTGATTTGGTTTGGTCAATGAAAGTGATATGTTGATTTTAGGTGTCTGCACACACTGAGGCAATGTGGAGGTTGCATTGGGAGGCATGCAGGGCTTGTATCTGTATCTGACAGTTGCACAAGGCTCAGGCCCTAACATTTCACAGTAGGAGGAGCCCCAGAGATCCCATTTCGTTGTCTGTGCATACTGAGTAAATGCAGCAACTGCATTGGGACTTAGGCAGAGGTCTTTGGGGTGTGACTCTGCCCCAACTCCTGCACAGTGCTCTGGACCTGAATTCTCTCTCATGGGATCTTCATGTGAGGGGGAGCCCCAAAATCTGTGCCCAGGTCTGCCAAACAGTGAGGAAGTACTGTGGTTGCACTGGAACTTAGGCCAAAGGGTCAATTATATCAGGAAGATGACCCAGGAAATGATCATTGTTAAAGGTTCTAAATATTAGCAAGAAAGTTACTTGCAATAAGAATTTTAGAGACATCAACCTGGGAATTAAACCAAAATTATCAACAACAGCAGCAAAATAAAAATAAGAAAACACCCAAATAATACCCAAACCCAGAATTCCAGATATCCAGAGAAAGTCAGGGACCAATGAAATGGACACACTTGAAACAGCCACCTGGATTCCCTGAACTGGCAACAAAAGAAGACCTGGAAAAAGTGAAATCAGAAACAATTTCTCAGATAACAGTAGAGATGATGATTATGGTGCATGATACAGATAAAAAAATAGAGGACCTCAGGAACATGATGGAATCCCGGGGGGGGGGGGGGTAATGGAATTCAGTAAATAGATTCAAGAGATTAAGAATTCCACTGAAATTTTATGCACTACAGCTAGCAAATCCAAAGACAGAATTTCAGACTTACAAGATAGGACTGCAGTTAATACCATGAAATGAAATATTAAAAATAGCAAGAGAACATGAGAAATCAATCTAGCAGCTGCTATATGATGCAAAGAAGAACAACATAAGACTGACAGGCATCAACAAAGAAACAGGAAATAGTGCAAATGATACAAAATACTATTTATAGATGTAATGGCAGAAAACTTCCCAAGCAAAAGAAAAAAGTTTGACATACAGATAAATGAGACATATAGGACTCGAACTAACTGTGATAAAAAATTCAAAACTAAGGGCCAAGGATTTAGTTCAGTGGTTCCTGCCTCTGACTCACAAGAGCAAAGTCCTGAATTCGATCTCTGGTAACCACGTACCACAATGCCAGGCTTGGTGACTCATAATTGTAAGCCAAGCCCAGATAACCACATACCACAATGTAATCCCAGCACTTGGGAGGCAGAGGCAGGAGGAGTTTGAGATGAACCTGGGCTACATAGTGAGTTTAGGGCCAGCCTGAACTACAAAGTGGAACAGTGTCTCAAAAAAAAAAAAAAAACCAAAAAAACAAAAACAAAAACAAAATCCACACCTAGGCATATAAGATCCTAACAGAAGAATGAAACATTGAAAACAATTAGAGGAAAGAAACAAATTACATACAAATGAAAGTCCATCAGAATTAAAGACTTTTCAAAACAAGTGCTTAAATCAAGGAGAGCTTGGAGTGAAGTATTTTAACACCTAAAAGAAAAAACCTCCAACCTGCAAAACTTTTTTTAAAAAATTGATTTTAGGGCTGGAGATTTAGCTCAGTGGTTCTGGCTCCTGCCTGGCAAGCGCAAGGTCCTGAATTCGATCCCGGTAACCACATACAATGCTGGGTGTGGTGATTCACGAACACCAGCCATCAATACCACATACCACAGTGCTTGGCGTGGTGGCTCATGCCTGTAATCCCAGCACTCAGGAGGCAGAGACAGGAGGATTGCTGAGTTCGAGGCTTGCCTGGGCTACATAGTGAGCTCAGGGCCAGCCTGAACTACAAAGCAATACTCTGTCTCAAAAAATATATATATTATTTTATTGGTACATTTTACATACACATTAAGATCACAATGACATTGAGAATTTGTACCAGTACATAACACAATTTAATTTTCATTTTTCCCATTCCCCTGCCCTTCCTACAGCCTCCTACATCCTATATACATAAGCTTTGATTCCTTTTTTTAGCCATCAAATTTTTTCTTTCCCTTTACATAAGCTTTGATTCCTTTTTTTAGCCATCAAATTTTTTCTTTCCCTTCTTTACTTATCTCTACTCTTCCTTTTCCCCTTGAATATTTTCAAAATTGATGGAGAAATAAGATACTTCCACAACAAAGAACACATGAGAAACTTCATGAATACCATATCTGTGTTACAAAAAATCTAATCAATATCTTAGAAAAAACAGTGAGGCTCATAATTCCATGTGGCCTAACAGAATGAAGTCATTAAGCAAAGCAAGAAATGAAATGGTAAGGGGGAAAAGAATAAAAATAAAAGAGCCTACTATAGGAAAATACCATTACAAGTATAACTCAACACATATCTGTTATAACTATCAATGTTAATGGGCTCAATTCACCAATTAAAAGAAATAGGGTAGCAGAAAGTATCAAGAAGCAAGATTGAATAATGTGGTGTATTCAAGAAACACATTTACTTCAAAGAAGAAATAAAGGATGGGAAATAGTACTTCATATCATAGGAAACTACAAAAAGGCAGGGATGGATAACGTCTCTGCAGACAAAGCTGATTTCAAAACAAAATTAACTAAGAGGAGCAAAGAAGGTAACTACCTCCTTGCACAGGGAATGACCCAAGAGGAAGAGATGACAATCATAAATATATATGCACCAAATGTCAGCACACCCAACTATATAAAACAAATATTAATGGACATGAAAACAAAAATAAGCAGTAGTACAGTGGTAGTGGAGGAACTCAATATTCCACTGTCACAAATAGACCAATTAGACAAAAAAAATCATTAATGAAATACTAGAACTGAGACAAAATTTTGGACAAATGGACTTAATAGATATCTATTGAGTATTCTGTCCCACAAAATCAGAATATACATTATTCTCAGCTGCTCATGGGGCATTCTTCAAAATAAATCCCAAGTTAGTTTATAGAACACTAAGTAAATGCAAAGGAATTAAAGTTACACTTGTATATTGTCAGATCATAGTGTCTTGAAATTGGAGATCAATCATAAAAGTAATTCCAAGAACTTTATAAACACATGGAAACTGAATAACACTCTCCTAAACAACTAATAGGTCATATAGAATTTAGACAGTTTTTGCAATTAAATGATATTGTCAGTACAACACACAAGAATTTGTGGAACACAATAAAAGCAGCACTACGAGAAAAATTCATAGCAATGATTTCCTATGCTAGGAAAATATAGCAAACTCAAGTAAACAACCTTGAGCTCAACCTTAAGTTCCTAGAGAAAAAAAAGAGCAAACCAAACTCAAAGCTCATACAAGGGAGGAAATTATAAGAATCAGAGCAGAAATTAATGCAATGGAGACTAAGAGAATGACACAAACATATCAATGAATCAAAGAGTTGGTTATTTGAAAGAATAAACAAATCAACAAACTCTTAGCCTTATTGATTAAAAGAAGGAAAAGGCCCAAATCCATGCAATTGGGAATTAAAGGGTGAAACCAAAACAGATCTACCAGAACCCAGATAGGCAACACTTACTTAGAAAATCTTTACTCCACTAAGTGGAAAACACAGCAGAATTTGACACATTTCTAGATGCACATGAACTTTCAAAGTTGAATGAAGAGGTTACGAAAATTCTAAACACTCTAATATCAATGAGCAAAATTGAAAATGTAATTAAAAACCTACCAACAAAGAAAAGTCTTGGTCCTGATGGCTTCACTGCTGAATTCTGTAAGACATTTAGAGAAGAGCTAATGCTACTACTTGTCAAACATTTTAGTGAAATAGAGAGGGACACAAACCTCCCAAATGCACTCCCTGAAGCAACAATTACCTTGATTAAAAAAACAAAGAAAGATATAACCAAGAAAGAGAACTACACATGAATTTACCTAATTAACATAGGTGCAAATAAGATACTGACAAACAGAATACAGAGGATCTTCAGGAAGATCATACACCCTGACCAAGTTAGGTTCAGTCCAGGGATGAAAGGATAGTTCAACATATGTAACTTGATAAATGTAATAGCCTATATTACAGAGTTAAGGACAAAAACAATATTGTCATCTCAATAGACACAAAAATCCAACAACCATCCATGATTAACACCCTCCAGAAAATTGGAATAGAAAGTCTTTATCTCAACCTCCTAAAAGCTATTATGATGCTACAGCTAATATTATACTAAATGGTCAAAGACTGAAACCTTTCACAGTAAGGTCAAGAACAAGACAAGGGGCCGGAGGGTTAGCTCAATGGTTCTGGTGCCTGCTTCACAAGCACAAGGTCCTGAGTTCCATCTCTGGTAACCACGTGCAATACTGGGCATGGAGACTCACGCCCACCAACAATCAATACCGCATACCACAGTGCTGGACGTGGTGGCTTACGCCTGTAGTCCCAGCACTCGGGAAGCAGAGACAGGAGGACTGCTGAGTTCGAGGCTTGCCTGGGCTACATAGTGAGCTCAGGGCCAGCCTGAACTACAAAGCGAGACCCTGTCTCAAAAAAAAAAAAAAAAGAACAAGACAAGGATGTCCACTATCACCACTCCTGTTCAATATAGTTCCAGAAATATTAGCTACATCAATAAGATAAGAAAATGAAATAAAAGGCATAATGATTGGAAAGGAAGAAGTAGCTGTCAGTATTTGCTGATGACATAATACTCTGTATAAAAAAATCCCCAAACCTCATCCAAAAGACTGCTTGACTTAATCACCAGCTTTTAGTACAAGAAAACTATACCAAAACGAATCATCTTCCTATATACAATTAATAGACTCACTAAGAAACAAATAGAGGAAACAATTACTTCCACAATATCACCCCCCAAAATGTAATATCTAAGAATCAATCTGACAGAGGCAGTGAA
The DNA here is from genome assembly GCA_004025085.1 of Thryonomys swinderianus. NCBI lineage: Eukaryota > Metazoa > Chordata > Mammalia > Rodentia > Thryonomyidae > Thryonomys > Thryonomys swinderianus. Next base: position 27,485 of record PVIC010006122.1, on the reverse strand, counting down.
AGACCTTTATTCTGAAAACTACAACACTCTGAAAAATGAGATTGAAGAGGATTATCAAAGACATATCTTCATTCCTGACCAATCCTGGGATCTTTCCATTTTCTGACCAATATTGACAAAATGGCTATATTCCCAGTACTACAGTAGATTCTGTGAAGTGCTGATTAAAATCCAAGCAGTGTATATCACAGAGCTAGAGAAAATAATTTAAAAAATCATCTGAAACCATAAGAAACCTAGAATAACAAAAAGAATTCTAGGGAACAAGGATATGACATGGGCATCACAATCCCCAACTTGCAACTATACAAAAAGACAGTGTGATAAAAAACAGCATGGTACTGGCAAAGAACCAGACCTAAGGGTCAGTGGAACAGACTAGAAGATCAAGAAACTACTCCAGACATACTAAGCCACATAATTTTTGACAAAGGAGCCAAACACCCTCAATGGTGGAAAGGTACACGCTTTAACAAATGGTGCTGGACAAACTCGGTTTCATCTTGCAAAAGTTTAAAGTTAGATCTATCTATTTTACCTCACACTAAACTGAAATCAAAGTGAATTAGAGACCTAAATATTAAAAAAGAAACACTAAATCTGCTGGAAGATAAGTTAGGCAGAATTGTTGGAATTATTGGCTTAAGGAAAGACATTATGAATGAGACCTGATCACCATGGGAGCTAGCAGAAACAATCAACAATTGGGATATAACCTTATTAAAAACTTCTACACAACAAGAGAAACCACAAAGAGAGTGAAAAGACAATCTAAAATGTGTTTAATTTTTTTTTCTGGTATCAGGGATCGAACTCAGGCCCTTGTGTGTCCAAGGTTGGCACAGTACCACTTGAGCTAAATCCCCAGCCCTGGTTAAAAATTTTCATCAGTTGTTCCTCAGTCAAAAGACTACAATCTAGAATATATAAAGAACTTTAAAACATCAGTTCCTCTAAATTTAAAGACCCAATTCAAAAATGGAAACCTAAATAAACATTTTCAGATGAAGAAGTAAAGGCAACAAAGAAACATATGAAGAAATGGTAAACATCATTTGTCATTCCAGAAATGCAGATAAAAAGAACACTGAGATTCCATCTCACTCCCAATGCTATCAAGAAATCAACCACCAACAAATGCTTGTGTGGCTGCAGGGAGAAAGGAACACATCTCCACTGTTGGTGGGAATGTAGACTTGTGCAACAACTGTGAAAATCAGTGTGGAGATTCCTCAAAAAGCTAGGATTAGAGGTCTCATTTGACCCTGTGATTTCCCTGCTAGGTGTATACACAAAAGAATGAAAGACATCATATCACGCTGACATATTTCCACCCATGTTCAGAGCAGCTTAGTTTGTATTAGCTAAATCTTGGAAACAGCCCAAATGCCCATCAACTGGAAAGTAGATAAAGATGTGGATTTTTTATTTAAAGGGAGTATTACTCAGCCATAAAGAATGATAAATTAGAGACATTTATACTTAAATGCATGTACTTTGAAGTCAAACTCATAAGTGAAATAAATATGACACAGATTTGTAAATATGTCATTTTTCTACTATGAGAAACAATGTAAATGAGATCCACAATGTAAAATAGATACTGTCAAATAGGAAGAAAGTGTTCAAAAGGAAAAGGAAAGGGTAGAGAAAAGTAAAGACTGGACAGAAAGAATTAGTTGTTAAATATAAAAAAAATGAAAGCAAAGCTCATATATATAAGGAGTGGGGTAGTTGGGAGGGCTGAGGAATGGGAAAAATGAGTATCAAGATATAACATGTACAGGTACAAATTTATAATGTTGAATGTGTCCATAATGTACATCTAAAAATGTACTAATAAACTCTGTAAATAAAAAAAAATATGTCATTTCTGGGGGAATATTTTTTTTGGGACAAGGTCTCACTTTGTAGTTCAGGCTGGCCCTGGGCTCACTATTGTAGCCCAGGCAAGCCTTGAAACCAGCAATCCTCCTGTCTCTGCCTCCCGAGTGCTGGGATTATAGGCGTGAGCCACCACGCCCAGCTGGGGGAAATTTTTAAGAGTGCATAATTCTCCCCATTCTCTTTCTCATTACCACAGGAAAAATGGGTGCATCTGTTATAATGAAGCCTGCTTTTCTGGGTGACTGTGATCAACAAAGCCCCCAGTAGATTTATTTTGTTTATCTAAACTGAGTGACCAATGTACCTTTGTGCATTATGCTCTGGAAATTAGGAAGTTGTTGTACTTACTTTCTGTAGTTGTTCTAACAAAATACCCAATACTTAAAGTTAAAGGTTAAAGGTTTTATTTAGCTCACTGTTCATAACGATTTCAGTCCATAACTAGTTGGCTTCACAACAAGGTGGAGGGCCAACAGGCATCACAGAGAAGAAACAGCATGGCATGCATAAGATGGCAAAAGTGACAAGGGACTTGAACAGCATCTTTACTGGGACTAGTGTGGTGACAAATCAATCAGTGGACTGATTCAGCAACAACACACCCTCAATCGCAGCATTACACCCTCTAGATTGAGACACCTCTGAAAAGCCACCTATGGTTGCATGAAGTTTTGGAGGAAATCTAGACTCAAAGTATAACATAAATTGTTTATTTTTGTATCATAACTAGCCAATCCTCTCTCTTATTACCAGGTTAAACAATTATGTTTCCTGCAAGTTTATGAAAACCAGAGAAATAAATATAGAAAACAGCTTATAGGATCTTGGGAACAGAATGAATACAACTATGGATTTTTTTTTGTTGTTGTTTTGGGGGTTTTATTGTTACTGTTATGTTGGTGCTGGGTATTGAACCAAGAGCATTGTACATGCTTAACATGTATTCTACCACTGAGACACACAGTCCTAGATGCATATACTTTTAGGCTCACTGTATTATTTTAATTAAACTTCCATTTTCTATGTATACCTTTCACTTGTCCATAGCAAAGAAAAATAAATGAAAGCATTTTTATTCAGACTCTGTTAAATTTGAATAGTAATTTTTTTTGACACAAGTTCTCGCTTTGTAGTTTGTCATACTTTCTAGAGCTCACCACAAATAATTCCTTTTACGTGATTTTAAAATGTCTGTGGAAAATTTTTCTGTTACTATTTTCGCAAAGGATTACATCCCCAGATAAATGGTAAAGACCATTTGAAAGGCCAGATTTCAGCTAGTCATGGTGGTGCATGCCCGTAGGCATGGGATACCGGTGAGAAGGATGGCAAGATGAAGGCTGGCCTGGGTAACTGAGTGAACTTCTGTTTCAGATTAATTTTTAAAATGAGGGGTGGTGATCATGTGGAGATGGAACTCAGTGGTAGAGCACTTACATAAGATGTGCGCAATCTCCAGGACAAGAAAATGAATTAACTCCATTATTATTATTTTTTTTTGAGACAAGGTCTTGCTTTATAGTTCAGGCTGGTCCTGAGCTCACTATGTAGCCCAGGCAAGTCTTGAATTCAGCAATCCCCCTGCCTCTGCCTCCCGAGTGCTGGGATTACAGGCGTGAGTCACCATGCCCGACACTGTGGTGTGTGGTACTTATTGCTGGTGGGTGTGAGTCACATGCCCAGTATTGTTGTATGTAGTTACTGGGATTGAGCTACATACTTTGTGCTTGCTAGGCAAGAACCAAAACCACAGATCTAAATCTTTGACCCAAATTTTAAAAGTAACATTTAATTTATAGGACATTCATGGAATACAATTTTTAAATTATTTTTTAATTTTTTAAATTGAATTCTTTATTGGTACAATTTATATACATCTCACTGGAATTTGTACCAGTATATGACACAAGTTAATTCTCATTTTTGCCCATATCCCTACCCACCCTCACCTCCCCACCCCCTTTATACATACTCTTTTATTTTATTTCTGAATCATATTTATTTCTTCCCCTCATTACATACCCACACCAAATTTCCTATGGAAATCTCCCACTCTATAAAAGCTGTCATACATTCTAGAGCTCATTTGCATCTAAAGGTGTCCATATCAAAGAGAAGATCCAGTATTTGCCTATTTGTGATCTATTTATTTCAGTTATTAATATATCCTCCAGGTGTCTCTATTTGCACATAAATGGATTGATCTTGTCATTCTTTATTGCAGAGTAATACTCCATTTTCTTAAAAAACCACATCTTCTTTATCCACTCTCCAGTTGATGGGCATTTGGGTTGTTTCCAAGATTGAGCTATCACGAACTGAACAAGGATGTACATTTGTCATTCCAATGTGATTTTTAAAATTCTTTTGGGTATATTCCTAGCAGGGGTATAGCAGGGTCAAATGGGACCCCTAGTCCTAGTTTTCTGAGAAATCTTCACAAGGATTTTCACAGTGTTTGCACAAGTCTGCAATCCCACCAACAGTGGAGAAGGGTTCCTATCTCCCCACAGTCACTCTAGCATTTATTGTTGGTTGATTTTGTGTTAGTGGCCATTCTTTGTGGAGTGTTCTAGTCTGTGTCTTTTAATTGGTCCAGTGAGTCCATTGACATTAATGGTTATGACTGATGTGAACATATTCAGATCTGCCATGTTTCCCTGTTCTTGGTTTTTTTTCTTCCTTGCTTTCCCCCTTTTCTATTTAGTTTCTTGTTTGCCCCAGTGAATTCACTCTCCTGGGTTTAGTGGATATGCAATTTTCTGTTTTCTTCCAAGATGTTCTTTAGAATGTTTTGGAGTGCAGGTTTCATATTTGTGAAGTTTTTCAGGTGTTCTTTATCATGGAAGTATCTTATTTCCCCTTCTATTCTGAAAGATAGTTTTGCAGAATACAACAGTTTAGGCTGGAGGTTGTTTTCCTGCAATGCTTGAAATACTTCTCTCCACACTCTCCTTGCATTGAGTGTTTGTGTTGAAAAGTCTGCTGTGATCCTAATGGGCTTCCCTTTGTAGGCGATTTTCTTCCTTTTTCTCACTGCTTTCAGTATTTCATTCTTTTGTTGTGCATCTGGAACCTTGATAATTATATGTCTAGGTGTAGATATTTTTATGTCATGGCGTTTTGGAATCCGATAGGCCTCATTTATCTGTATATTTATTTCTTTTCCTGTGAAGTTTTCTGTTGCCATATCTGACAATAGCTTTTTTTTTTTGTCTTTTACACTATCTCCTGCTTCCTCAGTGACTCCAATCAGTCTTATATTATTTTTCTTTGCGTCATCTAGAAGCTGTTGAATTGACTTCTCATGGTCCCTTGCTCTTTCCCATAGATTATATCTTTCCTGCTCATTGGCTTCTATGCTGTCCTCTAGGTCTGAGATTCGGTTCTCTGCTTCATTCATCCTACTTCACAAGCTTTCATTCTCCATCATTCCCTGGAGCTCTGCTGGAAGCTGTTTAAAAGGTTCCATTGCTTCTGCTATCTTGGCTTCTATCATCTCGCTGATCTCTTCTTTAATGATGTCTTTCACTGAGGACAGTATCCCTGTTTTGATCTCAGAGATGAGTTCTGATTCTCATTTTACTAGATCCACTCTAGTTATCATCTCCAAGAATCCTGGTGTTTGAGTTTCAGTTTGACCTATTTCCCTTTTCTCTGAATTTCCCTGGGGTGGTGATCTTTGTGTCCAGTATTTTGTGTATTTTCTCATTTTTACTCTTTTTCTTTACCTGATGACAGGGCAATGTTTGTTGTGGGTTTTTTCTATTATCTGGGCCCCTTTGGATGTGGCACCTTCCTGGATGACCTCCTTGAATGTGCAATGACCCTTGAGAGTTCTCAGTTCTGATACATCATGGGAGGTATTTGAGCAGAACAATAGCATCATGTTTGTTACCATAATACAATCAATGCCAATATCAGTATGAAACACAGTAAATAAATAAAAAGTTCTAAATTCTGTTCTGAAGACTTTGAGCTTATGAGTTACCTCTATGTCCATATGCCAAAATTTAGAATTAATCAGCAGTGTGTCTACAACATGTAGATTGTAAATGTACCCCCCCCGAACCCTTTGGGGATAAGAGGTCACTGGGGAATCAGGGAGGTAGGGGGGCAGAAGGAGAGTGAAATAGGGTTAGCAGATTTGTGAAGATCACCTATACTTTAGAACCTCATATATGCCAGCGGGTAATAGAGTATAAAAGGGCGTATATAAAACAGTGCCAACTGTATGCTATAAGAGCATTGCAGACTTTGCACACCTTCTTATAATAGTACAGGATAAGAAATAGGGCAGCCTAAGATTGTTTTACTTCTGGGTATTGCTTCTGACAGGAAGATAGAAGAGGGTGTTTGGACAAGAGGTGAATAGAGGGATCTAGGAGTAGATGGCAAAATAGAGCTAGATTCCTTTTTTTTTTTCTGTGTTTTTTTTTTTTTTTTTTTTTTTATCTTGCCTGGTCTCTCAGGTGCCTCTAGTGTGGAGGGATGCAGGAAATGGCTCAGGCTCCTCTCGGACCTGGGTCCTCACAACGCAGCTCTGGGGTGGGGTTGGGGCTGGCCGGCAGGCCTCAATCTTCCTTGGTGGGGATGGTGCCCGGGGTCCGTACCTGACTCTTCACTGCAGGGCTCCGGGTTATCGTGGGCCGTTCTCAGCTGCTGCCGGAAACAGAATGGCACCCGGGTAGCCGAGTCCGCGCGTTGCGGGGTACAGTGGGCTGGTGGGCTGGCCGCAGTCCTCTACCGCAGCCGGGAACGGAATGGAATATATATATTTTTTAAATCAAGACAAAATATCAGTACCCAAGATTATAGTAAATATCTAAAAGATACAAGGGATGAATTCCTTCATCAAAAGTTACAATTTATTCTACAAGGACCATGAATGAGTCACATAAGCAAAGCATAAATTATACTATTTCTGTTTGAAGATTTGTTTCTCAGAATTTAACCATATTTTCAATATTTTACTATAGTATTTCAAAAGCTTGTTAACCAAAGGTGTCATAAAAACAAACTGAGGACAGGACATATTGAAAGATTATATGATTCATACAAAAATGCAATATGGTAACATAGAAACTGCCTCTCTAGGAGGGCTGGTGTTACAGAATGTTTAATCACTTTATGCATGGCACTGCTTTAATAACATACTGTATGACTTCAAGGTGCATGCAATTCCCTAGACCTGCCAAGAACTTCCCGGGATACTCAACTTTAATCTTGGAGGTAAGGGAATGCATCAAAAAAATCATTAGTTTTTTGTTGAATCAACAGGAGTGACTATACTGTTCGACTAACCATAGCTCTTAACTGTCCTCAGGGAAGCAGCATGATGTACTCAATAGAACTAAGGCTTTGGAATCAAGCATATCTGACATAGAATTTCAAAAAGTCACACAATCATTATAAACCTGTCTTCTGTTATATGAACAAAAGGGATAATGATAATGTTGCTGTTGAGATTCAGTTGTCTAACATATGTGGAGTAACTGGCATACAGTAACTGTACAATAGTTGTTTCCAACCTCAACCTTCCCTTCCTAACTCCATCTATTTATTATAATGTGAAAGCTATGCCATATTTGGTAAAATCCTTTATTAACTACTCAAGCTCCAGTTTGCCAGGAATGGGGATAAAAGTTGGATAACCAGGCAATTTCCCATCATGCTCTTCAATGTAGGGAATGAGTTGGAGAGTAAGGTACTAATGTGCCTTCAGATGGAACAGTGATGAAACTGATGCCAAGAGGGAAATCATTCTTTCCTTACACAGGGTCACAAAAGCACCAGGTATTGTCCTGGTGCCTGGAGAATATAATACAATGTTTGATGAAGAACTGTGGATAAGATCTTCTGCTTCAGCTTTATGGTACATGGACTAGAAATCAAGATACCGCCAGAAAAATGCTATAAGAAGACACCTGGATATTCTCAGTTAGCAGTCATGTGTTCTTCCAATTTTCAAGGAAAGGGAACTTGTGGCTGATTAGGGAAGATGCTGACAACTCAGCGTGGAAGTTATATCCTAGGGAACAGAAGCAGGAATCAGAAGTTTATAAAAAGAAAGATGGCAAAATGCTGACTCAAGAGCTAAGGGGAAGGCATCTGCCCACATGCTGTGCCTGGACCAAACGGGGTGTATTTCTTCCTGTCACATTTAAATCGAATATAAATAATGTATGCTTTTGTTATTGAGAGAAGTGACATATACACCTTGATTCCAAGTCCTCTTGCAGAAGTATAAGAGCCAAAAACAATGTGCTGACATCTCTGCATAAAAACAGACAGAAACAAAGTAGTGTATCCTGCTTTTAGACTCATCAATTGTCACAGTCACTGCCATTCCCTACTGTGTCCCATATATTATTTGCAGGCCTGTTTAGTTGTTCACACTACCTTTCTAACCTTAGAGGCATTTTAGTTTGAACCATGCCATACAGTAGAAACTATTACTAAACTGGCTCTCTAGGGAGGAAAGAAAAACCTTGATTTATAGCAATTTCCAATTTGTGTTGTGTAAATAGTCCCATCAAGGCCAATGTCAAACTAGCAATATGTTGTCACTTAATATGGCATTAGTAAAAGCTGTGTACAATTGCCTTACAAGCTGATGAGAGCTTGTAAGAACACCACTGGCTTGAATTTATTCAAAAAGCTTCAGTAAATTAATGAAATGGCCAGGAATATGAGCCAGAAAATGTTATTCTTAGGTTTAGAGTCAGGAATCAACCATAAAGAGTTAGATTCAACACCTGACATAGAACCCATCATTAGATCAACACTGCTTCCTTGTTCTCTGCTTCTTTTTTAGAATCCCACAAGATTCTAATTATGCAGCTCTGTGTACGGCTAAGCTGGGAAGCAGTTGCCAGCCAAGGAAGGGCTGTTGGTAGCTTGATGAGGTCAGATGACAAAGTCTAGAATCCCTGACAGCACTGGTGAGTTGCTCCTGTCAACTGGCTACTAGGCTCTTTTCCTCTTCAGGAGGAGGAGACTAAAAGAGGAGACTCAGGTGACCGCACAGCTGCCTGATTAGAAAATGAGATCAGAGGGAAATGGAAATGGGCTGTGTATCATATGCAGAGACTCTTCACACTGAAATGTGGAGATGCTAATCTCTTGTAAAGATGGCAAAAACTTCAACATGGGCATCATCCTCTCCCGTCAAATCCTGGAAAAAGTCTCCATAGGCATAGAACAGGACACTAGAAGGTGAAAAGTATGAAATACAGAAATACAAAATCTATTACATTTCAGATAGAGGAATTAAGGCTCTCAGAAGTGGGTGGGATAGAAAGTACAACTGGGCTTGGAAGTTAGGTTTTCTGACAACCAGGTTTCTGGTCTGGAGCTTTCTCTTCTGCCTCCTAAGGAGTTAAAACTTGAACGATTCAGTCCAGCAACTAGTTGAGTTGCCATGCCAGCAACATGAATAATGTTTTTTGACTGAATCAACTGTCTTTTCAGGCATCATGTAGACAGTCACTCATCTCCAGTTTTCTCTGAATGATTTAAAAACTTAGCAGATAATCTACATGTCCAGGGAGTTTTGCCAGGAAAATCTAAAAATCTAAACAGTCACTCTCACATTTGCCTTATAACCAAGCATCCCAGTTTTTTTCTTTACCTCCTTTTTATTTTAGAGAAAATATAATGTTGTTGCCACAAGACAGGCAACACTAGAAACAAAAAGGATTTTTGAATTGTGAATCAGAACTCTTGGCTCTAGTCCTGTCTCTGCCTCAGACAGGTCATATCCCAACCTCCCGCTCCCTGTCAGATTCAGTTTTCTCATCTGTAAAATAGAAGCATTGAAATTTCAGATTCCTTTAATTTCTGATAGTCTTCAGTTGTAAAGTACTAATGCCAGGTGTCCAATCACTCAGCCTACTGGCACCTTCCAATTCGTGTTTCTTTAGCCACAGAACATTCTGGAACCCAAATGCCAGAGACAGTTTAATTTTTTTTGATAACTTCATAATAGCCACCTGAAACTGGAAAAGAAAAGAAAAAGAAAATACCTAAAGAATCCTGCCTTTAAAAAACCTAAACCCAAACTAACTTTTTACTAGATTATGGGTTTTGTGCTTATTCCTAAACTGACTCTTGTGAAATTAAAGGCAAAAACTTGAGAAAAATCAAAGAGAAATGTCAAACCAAAGGCTTGCACTTATTTAATTTTATTGTTTTCAAATCTACCATGAGTTGAAGGGGGAGGGAGTTGAAAGAACATAGAGAAACCCACTCCCAGATACAAAGTCTGTGCTAAACCATGTTTTTCTGTCACTTAGAGTTCAGCTTTCTCCAGTATTAATGGAACTTAAGCCAAACAAGAGTTCCTTTTATGCACTCTCCCCTAGCTCCTTGTTTGCTAAGTCCTGTGCAAACTTGCAGGACTTTCCAAGCACACAGTTGTGAAATTATCAGGGCTGGACTAATGCCAGAATAAACCAATTTATTGGGGTCTCGAAATTAACTAAAACCTAGAAAGCATGATTAATTGTGGCACAACACAGCAAGGAGCATTCAGGAGGGAGGCAATCAGACCAGAGTGCATACCCGAGGGCCTGTGCCCTGCCTGTGACTTTCTGTGCATGTGAAGAAGAGGTCCTTCAGTGGACAGGGCCATGTCCCTCTTGCTATTTGTTTACTCAGCACAAAAATATCATTTCTGAATCCTGCGAGAAAAATGGTAGTTAGTGGGTCTTAGTTAACTATGTGATCAGCCAATCCTATAATAGTAATTCTTGGGATTAATTTCATTTAATTTAATTATCATCTTTATGCAGCCCATTTGACAAGCTCCACTTTAAAAAACAAAAACAAAACAGCCTTGACTAAATATGCCTTTGGCGAGTCCTTCTGGAGATCCAGTACTTCTGTGGTTTCTTGAAACACCTTATCATATGAGACAAAAGGAAAAGGAGTGACTGCACAGCAAAATGTCAGGGTTAGAAAAGATGGTGTTGTTAAAAATATGGTGTGGTTTCCCCTACAGATCAGAGCTTTTCCCTTCAGTTTCTGTTCAGAGGGATTTATTTACCTCTTTCAAGATAAGACCATTTATTTCAAAATAGGACATCTCATCTGACCGCACTACACATAATATCTGCATCTCCTGAGCGTTTTTGCTTGTTCCAGCCCTGAATGCACAGGAAACAACAACAAAATGTATTTTCAGCTATGAAGACAATGTCTTTCTGGAAATTGCTCAGGTGTAGTCAGAAACCTCAAGCTTCTGCCGGTTGTCTTAGAATCCCTGCATGGGCACGGCTATCTGACATGTTACCACCAGGTAACTGCCTGGTGTGTAGATCTTAATTAAGCCTAGCTCCTCCTATGTAGTTGTATCACTGAAAAAAGCAGTAAAATACTTTCTCCTACAGCTTAAATCGCTGCTGCTCCCAACCCCCCTCCCAAATGCCTCCAGTAGCATCCACTGCTCCTGCTCCTCCCCTTGGGGAGTCCTCCCAAAGATCTACCATGAAAATACTACAGGCTAGGGCAGCAGACGGCATTCAAATTCCATGTTCCAGTGGAACTCTGACCACCTTTTCTAGTTAGTCACAGCATAGGCTGGGCCAGACGTGATCTATTTTGGATATCACACTGAGTACATCCCAAGGTGTTGTCATAATTGTTGGTAGTGAGGAGACAGTTGCTGATAAAAGCACAGACGATCATCATGAGGGAAACAACCATCTTTTCCGCTCCTGCCACCATAAGCATGAGCACTTGCTGCAGACTCCCTTGGTGGGAGAGCAAGGAATTTAGTACCAGGTCTTTTGGCACAAAATAGATGTTTAAAGGCAGCTCCTTAGGAAGTGTTTTTTTCTGCTGTTTTCTATAGTATTATTCCATAAGAACAGGCTGCCTTCTAGAAATGCAAATTGATCTCCCAACAGGAACTACCCTCGGCTTTATAGTGACCCTCAGAATGGGCAAAAGAGTGGTGAAAGGACACAGAGAACCAAAGTGACACTTTTGACAATTTTGACTCATAAGTTTGTGACATGGAATGGAAAGATCTTATGATGAGACTTCGGAAGACCCAGATACTAATTTGGGTGCTGTCATTGGCTAACTCTGTGCACTCAGAGAACCTTTTCCATTTTCTGAGGGTAGACTTTCCTCTATTTTAAAGGTGACTAAATTAATTGATCTTAGGGCTTCTTTATACCTGTAGGATTCTATGTAATTTTCCTTACTGTTAATTAATTAGAATGCCAACTACTGTTTACTAGGTACTCAATGTGTGTCAGTGAGTACTTTTGCTTCTACTTCTTTATGGAGATAGTACAACACTCCTATGAGATGATACTATTTTTGCCGTCCTATCTTTTACAATTAAGGAAGGCCATCCAACTTGTAAGTCATACAACCAGGACTCAAGCCCATGGTTGTTTGAGTCTATAGTCTGTGCCTTTATCCTCTTTCTATCCCACCCATTTGATGTCTTCACGTGTTCAAGGCCACAGGCCACATATCTACAGCTGTCTTACTGTGCATTATGACCTCCCTTTCTCTTCTTCCATACTACTCTGTTAGTGAATTCCATGGTTCTTCTATCACAAGACTCTGAGCTCACCAGACCTGTGTTTACCATATTTCATTCTCCTTAGGTCTCAATCTCCATGGTGTTTCACAGGCAAATAAGTAGGCAGGGTTCCAAAAACTATACACATACTCCTAAGAAAATAAATAGATCTACCTTCTCTCTGCTGAGGTTGGATTAGAAGAGGGCTGTCTGATTATACTCATGACCCAAGAAACTGTTCTCAAGCAAGGACAGCCAAGCCAATAATATTTGGAAAAATAACAAAAATTGACTGTATTTAGCTCTGCAGAGGAATCCTGCTGGTTTTTCATGATCAAATATTAATGGCTCAGCTCTTTCTGGCCATCTGAGTGACAGGCTATAGATTTGGCTAAGTGACCCTTACAAACCAAATTGGACTGTAAATTTTTTAGTTAAAAAAAAAAAACCTTATACCTACACTAGTAGTTGTTGACCAAAAGATATTATCTGCATCTAGTGCATTTAAAATCCACAGAAGGCCATATGAATATTAGAATTACAGATTATTTGATCTCAAAAGAAAAGGTAGATTTCCTCTGTTTCCCTTATATTTCTTAATATTAAAGAAAATCTTATTAAATTAGTAGATCTATCAGATTTAAATGTAACACATTATTACATTGAATTTCAATATATGTATTATATTTGAATATTTTATCACATTAAGTAATTTTTATTTTTTATTTAATTAGTACCTATTTACAATTAATGCAGTTTACAGTCATATTGGGGAGCAATTACTTGTACATATTATAACTTGTTTGTTTTTTCTATTTCCCTTCCTCTTCCTTTCCCTTCCCTCTTCCTCCTCTGGTTCCTCTGTCACCTTTTTTGTACTTGCTGATTTGTCTTAGAACATGTTATGGCATATAATGTTTACATTGATTTGAGTTATTTGGATTCTGTACATGGCTCATGTTTGTAACTATCATTTCTCCTTCGCCTCCTCTTTATCTTTCTCCATGTTGTCTTGAACTAATTCCCTACTGGATAAGCTCTGTCCCCTTGTCCTTTTCTATCCATCCAACAAATGCTTCAAATTTGACACTCTTTACAGATGAGTAGTATTCTACTCAACATGGCTACAACATTATGGTTGCCATCAACTGACAGGTATTATGGGCTGTTTCCTGAATTTAACTCTTATGAATTGTGCTTCTGTAAACATTGGTATGTATATATGTATGTAAGAGTCATTTTAGTATGACTACCTAAGCTTTTGAGGAAGTTACCTATCAGAGGGATGACTGTGTCCCATGGAATTTGTAATTTTAATTCTTTCAGGAATCTTAATGCTAATTCCCACAATGCTTATACTGGTTTTCATTCCTACCAACAATGCAGGAGAGTTTCTTTCTCACCAGAACCATGCCAGCATTTGTTATTGTTTCATTTCCTAATCATGGCCATTATTTCTTGAGTAAGATGGAATCTTAGTGTCGTTTTAATTTTCATTTCTTAGTGGTCAGAGATGTTGAACATCTTTTCATATATTTGTATGTATTTCTTCCTCCAAGAAGTGTCTGTTCACTTTTCTAGCCCATTTCTTGACTGTGTCTTTAATTCTAGGTATTTGTTTTTCCTCTCAATCTTTATATATTCTAGATATTAGTCCTCTTCTGGGGAGTAGTTGGCAAATTTTTTCTTATTCTGTATCTCATCTCTTCACTCTATTGACTGATTCTTTTGTTGTGCAGAAACTTTGCAGTTTAACAGAATCCTATTTGTTGGTTCTTGCTGCTATTTCTTGCGTGACTGAGGTTCTGTTTAGAAAATCCTTTCTACACCTATATATGTCTTCAAGTGTTTTATCTATTTTATCTTTTAGAGATTAATGTTTCTGTTTAATGTTTAGACTTTGTTTCATTTTCTTTTTAATTTAGTATATGATGAGAGATAAGGGTACAATTTCATTTTGCTATAGGTATATGATCAGTTTTCCCCAAACCTCTTGTTTAATAAGCTATTGTTTCTCCAATGTAGCTTTTCTACTTTTTGACAAAGATCAAATAGTTGAATATGTCTGGGGAGGGTTCTTTTCCATTGACCCACCTGTTTGTTTTTGTCCAGTGCAATTCTGCTTTTATCACTAATTTTTGTAGTATGGCTTGAAGTCTGATACTGCTCTTCTATCTTCTTCACTCTTATTGCCCAAGATTATTCCTTTCTTGTGGGGTTTTTGTTTTAACTAGTGCATAATGACCTTCTCTGTCTCTTCTAATCTGCGTTAGCTTGAAGTTTACCATCCATGTCTCATATTTGGATTTCTACCTCTGCTTATTTCTGGGGTCCTGGTGGACCAAATGTTGTTTTCCATCCTTTAATTTTTAGTCTATGAGTAATATTTTGGATTAGATTAGTTTCTCAAATGCAAGCAATTATTGGATCCTGGTTTTTGATCCAGTTCACAAGCCTGTGTCTTTTGAGTGGAGAATTGAGGCTACTAAAGTTGAGAGATATTACTGAGATAGAATGGCTAGTTATTGTAATTGCCTTCTTTATCTGTTGGTCTGGCATTCACTTTACCTTTCCTGATGTTTTTGTTGCTGTTTATCCACCAACCTAACTAGTTTCCCCTGTGCTTTTAGGTGCCTCCATTTCATTGTTTTCATCAACAATATTCTTAAATATTTTTTCTAGAGCTGGTTTAGCAGCCATATATCACTAAGCTTTTCTTTTTTCATAGAAATATCTTATTTCTCCATCTACCTTTAAAGCTAGCTTTCCGGAGTAAATAAATCTGGATTGGAAATTATCTGCTCTTAGGGCTTAAAATACTTCACTCTCAGCTCCTTTGGCCTTCAGGATTTGTGCTGAGAAGTCTGCTGTGATTCTAATTGGTTTACCTTTATATGTGACTTTTTGTCTCTCTTAGGCTGCCTTTAGAATTCTCATTTGTTGTTGTTGTTATATGTCTGTGAACTTAATGAAAACAAACCTTGGTGAACTTTTCCCTTCATCATTATTGTCTGGAGTTCTATAAACATTGTTTAGTTGCATTTTAGTTGTTTAGTTTAGTTTAGTTTAGTTATTTTTTGAGACAAGGTCTCACTTTGTAGTTCAGGCTGGCCCTAAACATACTATGTAGCCCAGGCTAGCCTCAAATTCACAGCAGTCTTCTCTACTCTGGCCCTGGATTGCTGGGATTACAGTGTGAACCACCATAACTGGCATTGTGGTATGTGGTACCAGGGATTGAATTTAGAAACTTGCGCTTGCCAGGCAGATACTGGAAACACTGAGCTAAATCCCTAGCCTGGCTTAGGTGTATTTTAAAATGCTCTCTTATATTTGGGAAGTTTTCTTTCATCTTTTCTGTAAGCATTTCAGTGAATCTATGTGTACAATCTCCTGGATTTTCTCCAACTCCGATTAGATTTACATTAGTCTTTTTGTTGTTATCTAATAGCTTCTTGATTGTCTGCTCATGTTCACTTATTTTCTTTTTGGCTTCTATGAACACTTTTATTATAATTCACTATTTTGCCCTCAATATTAGATTCTCTGTATACACATTGGAGATTGGTCATTTCTGCTATGTATGAATTCTGCACTGTTTTTTAAAAAAATATTTCTGTCTGATATCTTTTTAAGGATTCCATATGCTTGATGAATCTGTCATTTAAAGTTTGAACTGTTTTGGTTAGCTCATCTAGATTTTTTTAAATTCTTTATTGGTACATTTTATATACAGCTCACAATCACACTCAATATTGGGGAATTTCTACCAATATATGACACAAGTTCATTCTCATTTTTACCCATATCCCGACCCACCCACAACCCCCACCCATTATATACATGCTATTTCTGTTTCTTTCCAAATCATATTTATTCTTTCCCCTCACTACTTTCTCCCACCACATTCCCTTTGACTATTTCCTACTTTACAAAATCTATCATACATTCTAGAACTCATTTACATCTACAGGTTCTCATACCAGAGAAAAGATACAGTATTTATGCATGTGTGATCTATTTATTTCACATATTAGTGTGTCCTCATGGTGTGTCCATTTGCACATAAATGAATGAAACTTGGCATTATTTATGGCAGAGTAATACTCCATTTTATATATTAAAAACCCCCACGTCTTCTTTACCCAGTCTCCAATTGATGGTCATCTTGGTTGTTTCCAAGACTGGGCTATCACAGACTGAGCTGCTATGAACATGGGTGTACATGTCTTTACAATATGATTCTTTTAATTCTTTTGAGTATATTCCTAGCAGGGGAAAGTAGAGTCAAATGGGACCTCTAATCCTAGTTGTTTTTTTTTTAATTTTTTAAAAATTGAATTCTTTTTTTTTTCATTGCATTCTTTATTGGTACAATTTATATACATCTCACAATCACATATAACATTGGGGAATCTGTACCAGTATATGACACAAGTTAATTTTCATTTTTACCCATCCCACCCACACCTCCCCACCCCCTGTGTACATGCTCTCTTATTTTCTTTCCGAATCATATTTATTCCTTCCCCTCATTACATTCCCAAAACAAATTTCCTATGGAAATTGCCTATGCTACAAAAGCTGTCATACTTTCTAGAGCTCATTTGCATCTACAGGTGCTCATATCAAAGAGCAGATATGGTATTTGCCTACCTGTGATCTATTTATTTCACTTATTAGTGTATCCTCCAGGTGTCTCCATTTGCACATAAATGAATGAATCTTGTCATTCTTTATGGCAGAATAATACTCCATTTTATTAAAAAAAAACACGTCTTCTTAATCCACTCTCCCCATGGGCATAGTGAGTGTCATTGCTGTGAACTTTCAGTTTATTTCTATTTCATCTATTTTCTCCATCCTTTTCATGAACTTTTTATGCCCTTCTGTTACCTGGTATTTGTTTTCTTCTTTCTTTGTGTCCCCTTGCCCTACCTTGGGAGAGTTGGATGAACTCTGGAATCTTCTGTTGACTCATGTTCCTATGTGTATATGTGTGTATGCTCATATATATGCATATGTATGTATGCTGCCTTCTTTTCCCCTGCTTTTTTGAAAGAATAGTACAGTTTGAGAATGAGAAAAATGAAGAGTGTTTGTGGTTTATAGGGAGAGTTTTAGTAGGCTATTACTTCCTCTTAAATAATTTTCATCTTTGTATGTCCAATACAAGTATTTAATCATTTTGTTATTTACTTTAGATGGTTTGGAATCTGTCTTTATGTTTTGCTGAAAGAATTAATTTAGTTATAAACCATCAATAAATTCAATCATATCTCACTTCTGTGTTAGTCTTTATAGGTACACTTCCTTCCTTTGTCTATCCTTTATAAAGACTATGTCTATTATTTGTGGCTGTTCTGCAATGAAGTAGGTGAATATGAGGGAGAAGAATGAAGTTGGGTTGGATAAGTAGTGTAAGACTCAAGGGAAAGATTTTGGGGGGTGATAGTGATAGATAAAATGTTTGATGTGGGATTTGATTGGAGTACTTTTGGTTAGGTTGAAGGATATGTACTAAAATTTTTCAGGTTATATTTATCGGAGCAAGTGGAAGATATGGATGGAGAGAGGTTCACTTTGGGAATGAGGGAAGTTATATGATTGTCATAACCTGCTGATAAAGACATAGACATGCTAAATAGAATATGATAAAGCTAAAGATCTAGGGTGGAAAGAGTTGTACATTAATACTGGAGAAGATGTGGCTGTGGTGGAGCAAAGCATGGGAAATTAAACACTTGGAAGATGGAGTTTATATATTTAGAAAAGCATACAGACATGTGATGGTGGTATTTCTTTGGTGATTTGAGGTACAGAATTTAAATAGGGATCTGAGACAAGGTAGAGAGCCTAGACACCTGTTAAATCAGAGCCAACCCTTCAGTAATCTTAAAATTATCATGCATAAAAACACTCAACATTTTATATTTGTTTTTAAATGTTTTTCATGTGTGGACAAAACTTTAATGATGACTTGAGAAACAAAATGTAATATACAATATTCTATGGCTAAGTTGAAACAGTGCATTAAAGGTTATATTGCTTTCAAACTGCAGGAAAAACTTTGGGTGTATGAGTTCTACCACCTCTATATAAGCAAACCATAGAAAAAGTTTGTACATGATTTCAAATGAGGTGAGAAGTGTTTATTTAATCTAAAATATAAATTAAATTGTAGAAAAATCATACAAATGAAAGATAGGAATATAAGTTAAAGATTAAACTAAAAATGACCCACTTGGGAAAGAGAAGAAGAAGAACTTTTACATGTCAAATACTCCTGAAATGGGTTCTCTGGAAGAATCTACAATGGAAATCTCAATTTAAATTCTGAAGAAAATATAAGGTAGCCTCCAAACCAGGAACTAGAAAACATTACAAAGAAGATGTGAAACAGAAATTAAGAACTAAATAAGCAAAGAAGCCCTGGTAAGAAAGTGAACAGTTGCCATTCTGTAGTCTTCCACTGGCAGGTTTCCCACATCCAAAAGGAGACCAGAGGGTGTGGACTTTCCATTCTGTGTGGGCCTGTCAGGAGAAGTGGCACAGAGACTGAGGCACAGGAGCCCTGGAAAGAAAGGGACAGAGTGCCATCCTGCAGTATTCCACTGGCAGATTTTCACATCCAGGACCAGACCAGAAGGGCATGGGCTCTTCACTCTATGTAGGCCTGTTGAGGGAAGTGGTGCAGAGACTCAGGTATAGGAGCTTCACTTTCCTCTGACTAGTGAGAAACCAGAAGGCAGTGGAATCTCCATTTCACTGTGCCTCAGACTGGTCATGGCTGGTGCAGGGGGAAAAGCCTCCAGAGACACCACCTACTTGTCCATGGACACTGAATAAATGTGGCAGAAATACTGGAACATAGACAGAAGCTTTCAGTGCATTACTCTGAGCAACCCACCATGTCAAAGATAACACTCGCTAGAAAAGTGAGAGAATGCTATTGACTACAGTCATTAATTAGTTGGGTGAGTCAGATACAGCTGCAAGACCGTGGACTCTTGCAGAGTTCAAGCTTACAAGACTTCGTTCAACTCAACTCAAGCATTTTACTCAGAACCTAGACAAGGGATGATGGTTGTCTCCCTGTGATAATCAACTTTGATCTGCACATTATTACCCACCCCATTTATAGGAGACAACATGTCCAAACTGTGAAGGGCCATTTTGGCAGTGTTTTTAGCTTTGCATTATTGTTGTTGTTGTTGCTGTTATTATTATTACTGGTGTTATAATTGTTATTATTTTTCTGTTGTTGCAGTTGTTATTTTTCTTTCTTTGCTCTGACCTGCTTTCTTTTTCTTCTTCATTTTCTTTTAATCTCACTACTTTGCTGTTGCTGATTCTGCCCAATTTTGGGTTTCTTCTCCTCTGAACTACACTCCTTTTTACAGAAGAGGGAAAATAGTCTCCTGTCTAACTGCTGGTACTAGGTACCCATATTCTGCTCTTGTTCCCTCATCTTCTCCTGTCCTACAGTCAGAATCAGTACCTATAAGTAAAAGAATTCTAGTTTTCCTAATTTCTCTTATTTTTATATTATTATAGGAGGGTGTACAAAGCCTGTAAGTGCTACTGTGATTCAACTCTGTCTCATATTTGTCCCTTTTGCCTCTATTGTTCTGTAGCATCTATAAGTTGTTGAGATCTATGTGGTCTTTATAGATCCTCTAAAACTATTTCTAATCTTTGCTCTCCTTCTATCTCTCTACTTCCTCAACTCCCCAGTAAACATTTATTCCCAAGGGGTAGTGCACTATATATGTAAGAACCCGTATCTTGTAAACACATTTCTGATTAATTCTAAAGTTAGGTATATAGTCATAGATGTAACTCCTCAGGTAAAATGTATCAGGATAATAGTTGCCAAAGCTTAGTATTTCCTGCGCTGTTTGATACTGATTGTATTATGTCAACAAAGATAATGTAATTGTTTTCTTCAAATACCTCCCATGGTGTGCCAGACTGAGAATACGTAAGGACCATTACAGATCCAAGGAGGACAATTCAGGAAGTAGCCATCTTCTAAGGGACCCAAACACTGGGAAGAAAGATACTTGCAACAAACATTGCCCAGACACCAATCAAGGAATTAAACGAATAACAGCAATAGCAAAGAAATAGAAATGAGAAAAAATTCAAAAACCCAGATACAAAGATGGTCACCACATGTGAATCCAGGGAAAAGGGAAATGGAGCACACTGAAGACTTTCAAGATGGTAACAAAAGCAGATGTAGTAAAATGGAAATCAGAACTGATCTCTGAGGTGAAAACATTAAAAGATTCGTATCACAGTGACATATGTGTATTCATGTTCATGGCAGCTCAGTTTGTGATAGCTCAATCTTGGAAACAACCCAAATGCCCATCAACTGGAGACTGGATAAAGAAGATGTGGTTTTTCTATAAATGGAGTATTATTCTGCCATAAAGAATGATAAGTTTGAGTCATTAATCTCAAATGCTTGTACCTTCAGGACATACTGATAAGTGAAATAAGTAGATCACAGGTCTGTTAATATAGTATCTTTTCCTTTGGTATGAGAAACTGAAGCTGTAAATGAGCTCTTGAATATATGGTACATATTGTAAAATTGAAAATATTCAAAGGTAAATGGGGTGTAAGTGTAACAAGGGGAAAGAAAAAATTTGATGGTAAAAAAAGGAAATAAACTTATGTATATAGGGAAAGGTGGTCTAGGTTGGGTAGGGGGGGCAGGAAAAATGAGAATTAAATTGTGTCATATACTGGTACAAATTCTCAATATTGAGTGTGATCATGATGTGTATATATAATGTACCAATAAAGATTCAAATTTAAAAAAAGAAATAACCAAAACAGAAATAAAATATTCTAAAAGAAAAGCACATGGGTTATAAAAAGAGCTGACAGTGAATAGTCCATGAATTTCAAAGGTGATACAAGACAGTATGTAGTTTAGACCACATTTTATATCTTCCATAATAAATTATGATTTTTATCCATATAAAAGGACAGAGTAGAATTATGAAAGTAACTACAAATCTATCATAAAACAATGAAATAATTTTTATTTTATTTGAAAATAGAAAGTATAATAAGTTTAGCAAGCAAAGGAAATATGCTAACTGTACCAAATATGTAATGGACTTAATTCTTCAGTTAAATATAGATAGTAAAGTTGGATCAGAAAATTCCAAATTTGTCTCCTGAACCAAAATGGCAGATATAAACTAAAATAAATATGGAATAGTACAAAGACAAGATGTAATAGCACCTTTTAAAATATTCTTAGAGATATCACAGAGTAAATCTATAATAGCCATAATAATTTCAGTCACATCAGATAAAGAAAAATATATGATTAGAAATAGAGAACAATGAACATTCCATTCATAATGGTACACAGATTTAAATTATCATGAGGGTTTATTCATTGTGATTTTACATGTTTGATACTTTAGTATAAAGTAGACTGAAATAGAAAATCATTTACTATGATATTGAGAAGGTAAATGATATAAACTATTGTGTGGGCAATCTTTAGTGACATGGAGAGTCTGCATTACAAAATCACAATGGCATCGCCCATGTCAAGCAATGCCCTGTGCATTGCAAATGAGGAGGTACCTCTGAGTACCAGCCAACTTGCTCCTCCTCCACACGCAGCTAGAACCTTTAAAAGAGACAGGACCTGGGCCCGGGATGGAGGCAGATGCAGGACGATTGCTAAATTCGAGGCTTGTCTGGACTACATAGTGAGTTCCGGACCAGTCTGAACTACAAAGTGAGACCCTGTCTCAAAAAAACCCCAAAAAACAAAACAAAACAAAAACAACCCCAAAACAAAAACAAAAATAGAGACAGAACCTGTAGTTGAAATTATAAACAATAAGGAGCCACCTGGCAATTTTTTTTTTAATTTGAGGGTGAATTGTTCCTTGAATGACCCAACCTTTTCAAGAAGTGAACTCACTTGGAGAAGTGTTCAAATGCCAGACAGGCTGCTTCACTGTGTCCTCTTGGGTGTGAAGACAGGTGATGTTAGAAGCAAGTGCCGCAAGTCAGCTTATAGGCGAGGAAGAGAATCACCAGTCTGCCTTAGGCATAACCTCCATCCGCATTTAAATCAACAGCAATTAAGTTGGAGGCTTCTGAAACTGGTTTAATTCTAGCTGCAGCACTACAGGATAGAGCAGTGACTGCATTTTATCCTATGCCCAGTGCTGACTAGAGTATGTGTTCTGCAGGCCAGTTCTTAGATTTCTGTCCAAATTAAAGCCATTCTGGTTGCTCATTTGTTGTGGTAACTTTATAATTTAGGATCTTGAGGTTCTCACATTAGTCAAGATAACAAAATAAGGACCTAAGGTTCAGCCCATAGTGACAAAGTGGTTGAGTGTTTTTGAGTTGCTTGTAGTGTTGAACAGAAGCTTGGTTAGGGCTGGAGATGCAGTTGAGTGGCAGGGTATGCTTTGCCTGCCCTTGGCCTTGGGTTTAAAACCCAGGACTGACTGTAACTGGGTTTTCAGCTTACTGTTTTTCTGCTATACTGTTCCACTAGCTTTGGTCTTTGAAACTGAATGAGGGACATACCATCCTGCAGTTTTCTGAAACATTGTAATTCAATCCAGATAATACAATTTTTGATATGTGACCTTTGGACTTCTCTGTTCTACTTCATTTTCTCAGTCTTTGCTGTCCAAGCATACTGCATACAACTGTCTTACTGATTTCTTGACCACGTACCTTTTCTTGTCCTCTTTTTTTCTTCCTTGGTCACACCCACCAAGATACCTTGTAGCATCTGTAGTTCATTGGAGAGTAACCCATTGTATATTGTTTTTTTGTTTTTGTTTTTGTTTTTCTGAGACAGGGTCTCACTTTGTAGTTCAGGCTAGCTCTGAGCTCACTATGTAGTCCAGGCAAGCCTCGAACTCAGCAATCCTCCTGCCTCTGCCTCCCGAGTGCTGGGATGACAGGCGTGAGCCACCACGCCCGGCTCCATTGTATATTGTATTAAAGCTAGAATATTGCATGTGTTCCTCAACTTCAGCCTATTTGCACCATTTTCCTTCTTGTCATGCCTTCTCTTTGATATTAAAATTTTAAAGTTTCAATTTAAAGAGAAAACTTTTTCCTAGCTTCTGTTTCCCTCTTAAAACCTTTATGAATACTTATACTTTCTTCAAAATCTTATACAACTTTGACATAAACTAGATCACCAATTGTATCTTAGTTTCTGAGTTTATTTCTTTTTAAAAATATTTGTTCAAAAATAAAAGCATGTGCAAACAATTAAAAAAAATCACAATGGCATGCTGATGTGACAGGGAGAAATTTTACAATTGACTCCTTCCATGGACCTCTCATTTTTTCAAATAAACATAAGATAGCTGGCTTCAAAAATTTTATACAGGCAACTAACCCTCCCAAATACCTAGAACACACTTCATTTGCTCTGTATTGGTATAGAATATTCATTGTTCATGATTTGATTCTAATTGCACTTTGAAGAACTGCACACCCAATGCCTCTTTAGTATGGTTACCTTTGCATCATTTTGATATATGCAGCCATGACTAATGGGAATTACAATACATAAAATGCTCTACATGCTGTGACTCATGACTTTCACAAATGCTCCTCCAACAAATTCAAATGCAACAATTACTAACTAGTGAAAATATGGTGTTTTCACCCTGGTATGTAAGGTCTTTCATTGGATTATCAGAACTTCCATCATGGTATCTTTATTAAACATGTTCACTTGTGCTCCAAAGAAGTAGTTTAGAATCTTTCTCACAAAACTTAAATAGCACTTAAGAGACTAATACAGGAAACTTTCTGTGAGATCTAAGTCAGCTTGTTCTTCATAATGATTTCAATGCAAGCCTGAACTGCAGTGAGAACCTGAGTGGCCTTGGTTTGGAGACTCCATATCCAGGTCAGGGGGATATGAGTTGGAGTTGTGTTCAAAGTGGTGTTCATGGGCCTGCACTGTCTTTGCTGCTCCATCCTCCTTCCATGCAGCAGAATGTCCTGAAGCTTAACTTACTGTGATAGAGCTCTGAACAGACAGGCAGACTGAGTACTAAGTGGCCTTGGAAGAAGACTTACAAACGGGGGAGGAGAGACACCAACCAGTGCTTTCTGGTGACTTCTCTAGATGGTTGTCTGCAAGGCAGAGAACACCTGGGTGACATAGTGGTGACCTGCTTGCATTGTTTACAGCTCAAGACCAGATTAGATGTTGTACATCCAAGCAGATATCAGCACCGCGCTCCCTTATCATTTCAGCTCCACTATAGAAAAATCCTGGGAAATGTCTAGAACATGGATACACTATGGAGAAAAGGAAGGGACCCAAAACGACAAAAAGAAAATTTACCATCGGCCTGAAAGATGATATGACATAGCTCATAGAATACATAGGTCTATACAATTCAAGCAGGTCACTTCTGCATTGCCCTTTGTTCTCCGTCACAAGGCTTCTCCATGTGAAATTCTCTTTCAGCCAATTCTATACCCTTCAAGAAATAGGACACCAAAAATTTTCCCTTGGCTTTCTGTAATTGTAGGAAATTATGTGTGGCTGATAGGGACCATTCACATCAAGCCCTCCAACAGACATTTTTTGCATCCTACATAATTCTTGGTTATAGATAGATACTACTGGATCCTTCTAAAGCATAAAGCATCACTCTCCTGTTGGAATTCCTAAACTCTTTGGGAAGTTCATAGCTTTTCCTGCCTCCAGGAATCCTCAGTGCAGAGTCAAACCCATGATCCCTGCTCTTGGATAACTATGTCTTCTCACTACCCACTTCCTCCATTTGAAACATTTTTATGTTGTTGGAAAGGTAAGGAAGATTCATCTTCCACATCCCCTGCTCATGGCTGAATCTAGATATAAAGGGTAAGAAAACTCAAAACCTGTTGCACTCAAATAGTTATCCTTGTTAGGAGCTTTTCTGTGTTTATTCAGTGTTTTAAAATTGGACCTTAGATACACAGAAGTTAATTAAAATAATCCATTTCCTGAAGATACATCTCTATCAGTGTTACATATGTATCCTTATTTGATTTTTTTTGAGACAGGGTCTTGCTTTGTAGTTCAGGCTGGCCCTGAGGTCACTATGTAGTTCATCCACTCAAGCCTCGAACTCAGCAATCCTCCTGCCTCTGCCTCCCGAGTGCTGGGATTACAGGCGTGAGCCACTATGCCCAGCTCTTTGATTTATTTTTAATACTACTAACAGATACTTACAACTTTCAATTCAAAACAAAAGCTAGAAGGTTAGAACCTTAACAATAACTTAGACCTAGCCATGTGTTCCACTCTTGATCATATCCCTGCTTTTCCTACCATGCAATATCTGATATAACCATTATTCTAAATCTTGTTATTCTAAAGAACTGCTTTGCCTTCTTTTTATATCATCATATTGCAGGTAAAATTTACAGGAGATTCTAGGTGTGAATTATGTTTAGAAGGGGAAGAAAAGTGGTTTCTATTTTTTTTCTATTTTGTAAAGTGGTTTCTAATTTTTTAAAAGAACAGAATTTCCTCTGAGTGTCTTCTTTTAAATCTTCACTTTATAACTTACCAATGTTTATTTAGAGCAAATATCAGGCAATATGTTGAGTTCAGGGGGTAAGATATGTGATACAAACTGTTCTAAGCTTTTCAGCCAGTGGAAACCAATTTGCTGCTTTCTACTTTTCACATAAACTGTTAGTATTCCAAGGTCAAGACAATGCACATTATATCCATTGATGGTATATGTTCACAGCTCTAAGAAACATTTACTGGTAGCTAAAACATTTTTTAGAAGAGAAAAATGATTGAAAATTACTCCAACAAAGTCTGTTAGTCAGTTAGTTAATTAATTAATTAATTAATTAATTAATTAATTAATTTGGATTCACCACCAGCCTTCTGCCTTCAACATAAGAATTATCCAACATATGGAATTAGCAGCCTAGCAGCCATGGCCAAGCACTTACCTGTCCTCAGTCCCCTCCTACTGGGAGATGGCATCCAATGAGTTAGAATCAGAAGAGAAGGGCTCTTCGTTTGGGACACTAAGGAGAGCGTAAACCAGAGAATCACTCTCAATGCAGTGACTGAGTTAACACCCATGAACTGTAGGGGCAGAGTAGACTGAAGTGCACAGTCCTGGTGAAGGACTCAGAGGTAGGCTCAGAGGAATCCAGGACGCAGAATGGGAAAGGGTTTCTGTGGCTGAGACCAGTGGGAAATATTGACAAAGTAAAGACATTTTTTAAGCACAAGAGAGGCTCCTATGCCCTTAGTATGATTTCGTGTGTGTGTGTGTGTTTGTGTGTTTCTTCTATTCTTATCTTTTTACTTCTATTTGTTTGATTTTTCAAGTGGAAAATTTTTATATTTGTATATTGTTGTGTCTAAGTGTGTACATTTTTTACTTTTACTTGTAAAACATTCAATGTGATGAATTCACACATGGCCACTTTAAAGGTTGTTTCTTGTTATCTAACATTGTTTGGCTGTTAGTTCAACAGTTGGATACAGTCTTCCCACCTTGTCTCTCATCTCCCATCTACAGTCTAAAGTCTCATCCATTCTTTGCCTTATTTTTCCTCATAAAATCTCTCATCTCCTAGCACTTCTTTCTTATACATTTTAACTTATTTTTATTTTTCCCTCTCCTTTTCTATTCCTCTCTTTCACAATAAACTAGTAAGATTAACTTAAATACTACAACATCTTAATAACACATCAATTTTAATTTTGCCAAAGGGAGACAGACTGGAAGGTTGGACAAAAAAATAAAACCCATACTTGCAAGGCACACATCTCATTCCACAAAAAAACACATACTCGGGCCGGAGGGTTAGCTCAGTGGTTCCGGCACCTGCCTCGCAAGCGTAAGGACCTGAGTTCGATCCCCGGTTACCACATATAATGCTGGGCGTGGTGGCTCACGCCTGTAATCCCAGCACTCGGGAGGCAGAGACAGGAGGATTGCTGAGTTCGCGGCGGCTTGCCTGGGCACCATAGTGAGCTCAGGGCCAGCCT
>PVIC010006121.1:0-55249 GCA_004025085.1 Thryonomys swinderianus | reverse complement strand
ATAGATCACAGATAGACAATTCCCGGATCTTCTCTTTGGCATGAACACCTGTAGATGCAAATGAGTTCTAGAAAGTAGGACAGCTTTTATAGAGTGGAACATTTCTATAGGAAACTTGGTGTGGGAATGTGATGAGGGGAAGGAATAAATATGATACAGAAAGAAAATAAAAGAGCATGTATAAAGGGGAGAGGAGGGGTGAGTGGATAGGGATATGGGTAAAAATGAGAATTAACTTGTGGCATATACTGGTACAAATATCCCAATATTATATGTGATTTTGAGATGTATATAAATTTTACCAATAAAGAATTCAATTAAAAAAATTTAAGTGTACAAAGGTAGGATGAATAGGAAAAATTGCCAATTCCTTTTATTTCATGTTATGACTTGCATAATAAAATCTCATTTGGTCTTATGTGGGGTTAATCAGAGATGACTGGTTTTGGGATGTGTATAGTTCTGGGATGTGGATGGCACTGTCCAACGATAACATAGCCTGGAGGAAAGACAAAAACAGGCTTTTTTGCTGCTGCAGCTTCTTTACTGCTTGACTTCCTTCTGCCTGCTCTGCTTTTCCATGGACTGTTTCTCCTTTTCTATGTCTCTCTGGCATGCAACCCTTCCTTGGAGCAAGCCAAGTATGGACTGAAACCTTCTCAAAGTGTAAGCTGAATTAAACCTTTCTCTTCTAACTTTGGGTGTTGAATATTTTGTCTCAGTAACAAGCAAACTAAGACATTTGGTAAAAGGAATTACCAACCCATGGTCCATCTCTCCACACTACACAATACTTCTCTCAAATGAAGTGAAAGTAAATCCTAGATATCATTAAATTTCTTTAAAGCAATGCCTGAATATCAAGTAGAATTATGATGAAAAAAAATGGTATTGGTCTGTAGGAACCAGCCTATAAGTTGGGTTTAAACCTGACCAACAGGTAACAAAGATGGTAAATAAAGAGACAGAGAAAGAAGTTTAAATCAGATGGAGGTTGCATAGCTCATGTGTCCCTTTGACATAGAGCCATGAATGAATGGTGCACCTGGGCTTTATTCCCTCAGCCATGGACATGAACTACTAGAGTTCCATAGGATTCACCTGTCCCCAACCGTCCGTGGAAGTTCTCAGGGTAAACAATTTAATCTCAGGTTTTTTTACTTCTCCCTGAAGCATGTTATTATGCTTCTCTTCCTCTACTCAGTGCCCACTGATGAGGCCAATTAGGCCTCATTCTTTCCATCCGATCTCTACAATGGTCCTCAAAAGCTAAAAGGAAAGAACATATAATACACATTAAAACATAAATATATACCTGTATCTATGTATCTATCTATGTCCTACAACTCCTAGTTCAAATATTATGTTCTCCTTCCTTAGAATCAAACCACGAGATAAAGGTCTTAACTAACTGCATAAATCAATTCTAACTCTGTTGTTATTAATTTTACTTACTAATACTGGGCAAGAAATATACTCTTAGATAATGCTTCCCATTCTGGAACTTGTATTAAATAAGGAAGGTAAGTATATCTGGACAAGGAAAGAACAGTGATAGTATATCATATAAAAACACTCCGAGTGGCATTTATAAATACTAAGGTGAGAAGAATTGAATAGAAATAGTGCAGTTCTCCATTTATTATCAACTTTAATGACCCATGGGTACATGTATTAAGAATTACCTGTTCATAATGTAGCAGTAAATATCCATGCTCAGTTTTAGAGGAAAGGTCCATGCACCGATGCCTATATTAATATGCATTTTGAAATATGTAATAATTAAAAATGATTTTAAGCATGAGTGATTGCATTGCTGAGATTATGTTTAAGCTATTTGAATATCTATTAATATAAGCAAGTGGCATGTACAAATATTATGGAATGATTATGGTATTTATTAAATTTGATTTCACAGTTCTGGGCATGCTTCCTACTGATAGAGTTAACACTGGTCTCAAGTTTTGAATACATGGTAAATTAATAGTACAGAGGTATGAGAACTTTTGTAATTCAAGGCTGATGTCACCCCTGTTTCCTGTCTTACATACTTACTTGTGGAAATCAATTGTCATTTTATGATGAAGACCACAAATAAAATAAATAAAATAAAATAAAATAAATAAAATAAAATAAAATAAAATAAGACAAAATTTAAAAAGACCATGGGGTGTTTCTGAGGGGAGAGGCAAATGATGCTGCTGGCCTAAGTTAGGCTCATTCTGAGTTCATGCTGCAGTTTACCTGGCACTAGAGGAAATCATCTTATAAGATTTAGCCCAAATACTTATGCCATATTCCAAACTAATTCAAGTAGAAATTGACTCTCATAAGTTATAGTTTAAGGAGCAGAAAGATCAATTTTTGTTGTTCTAAGTCACTAAGTTTTGTCTCTTATATCACCTCTTCTAGGATTGTTAAAGGAAAACAATTCAATGGCAGTCACTTTAAATGGTATTTAAGTGCATAATCTAATTTTTATAGCCACTCTGTTCTTAGACAATTACCATAGCCAGTAAAATATCAGACTCTGTTACCTTTGTCATCCTTGATGCCACTACTGTCATCAACTATACTTTAAAAGCCCCTTGTTATTTTCTATATGTATTTTGCTTTAAAATTGTAAAAAAAAGTCGTGTGTATTTCATAAATTTTCATCCTTATGTGATGTGTGCCAAGCTCCCTGTAAAGCAGCATATAAAATCTTTGAAAATAAGAGCCAAAGTTTTTATTCCTTAAAGGATAATATTTGTCACATAATCAATATGTATTTTTGGATGAATGAATGATTTAAACATTGCCTTGCTTAAGGGATTTATTCATTGAGTGTGTTAGCTCCCCCCCCTTCCTAAATATAGCTTACTGACATAACTTTATGAAATCTAATCTGTCTTTTTTCAAATACAATTACTTACAAGGAGATTATAATGAAAATGATCCAATTGTTCTACAACAGTGAAATATTTTGAAATAAAAACCAGTAGGGCACCTGTAGGATATAGCTTCTCTTCCTGAAAAAAAAAATAGCACAAATCAATCCTCTAGTTTAGTTTATTCTAAAGGACACTGAGCACACAGGGACTTGAGATGAATGAACTTTCGGTTTTTATGTACTTGGTTACTTTCCTTTACCTCCAACTAACTAGGAGTTAGCAGTTTGAAATAAGAAATTCTATGTAAGATAGAACCCAGTGAGCAGAGGCTATGGATGGTATCTGCAGGGTCCAGCAGTATTATCATATGTATAAGATTTGATCCCCAAAGCAGTAATGTTCAGAGATGAAACCTGGAGGAATGATTTGATAATGAGAGTGTTAGTATCATCAGCGATTTAATCTACTGATGAGTTCATAGCTAAATGACCAGTTAGAAAGTTGGACCTAGTTGGAGGCAGTACCTGTGAAGCTGCCTTTGAAGGCTACTAGCTTCTTCTCTCCGTCTCCTTTTCGCCTCTCTCTACTCTTTTCCCTACCTACCATGACACGAGAACTTTTCCTTTGCTACACATTTGCCATGATGCTTGTCATTATTTCAATTTTCTCTTTATGTATCCATCTATATTCTCTATTTCTACCCATTTGTTTTGCATATGTTCTGTTTTATTATCATAATGTATCATATATATTTCAAACTATCACAATTTCATAAAATAATATTTTATGTCAGTTAAATTTTCTAGAAAATAAATTGGCTAGTGGATCATGGAAATAAATATGTGAATTGTAAGCCAAAAATGAGCTTTTTTGGGACAATGTTGTAGGCAGATAAGCTAGTTAGACCTCTGGTAGGCAGTTAGACAGGGCTGGCCCTCAAAAAACCCGCATGGAAGAGGGCCAACATGGAGGACTTTCAAGGAAATCTTTACAGAAGACCAACATTACCAAAGGAGAAAACTACCCCACCCATAGGATAAATAACAGTGATTGATATTCTAAGTAAGCTTCAAACTATGGGGGGATCTTACCCTGCTCCCAGAAAAGATCCCTGACTGCAAATCCTGTAGGCTTGTTACGTGATTTCCTCTTTCCCTGAATTCCCCTTCAATCAGTACTAATAATACTGGTCGATCATATTTTGTCCACCCTTTTGAATCTTCTTAGTAGCCCCCACTTTGAACTCACCTCACTTCATGGCTTGGAGCCCTAAATACCCCCGGGAGAAGTGATCCTGGATTTCCCATTTTCAAGTTCCCCTCTATCCCTCATAGGCAGGAGTTTTCATTCTCAACAGTTTTCCTACTCTTACAATATAAGCTTTTTTTTTGCTTTCAGCTATTATTCTCAGATATTTTGTCACAGCGATGAGAAGCTAACACAGGAAATCAAAAACATTATTTTAATAAAAATTGATTAGTAAGGGGTCAGAGATTTAGCTCAATGGTTCCGAAGCCTACCTCGCAAGTGTAAGGTCCTTAGTTCGATCCCTGGTAACCACAAATAATGCTGGGCATGGTGACTCATGCCCAGCAGCAATCAATACCACATACCACAGTGCTGGGAGTGGTGGCTCACACCTGTAATCCCAGCACTCGGGAGGCAGAGACAGGAGGAGTGCTGAGTTTGAGGCTTGCCTGGGCTACATAGTGAGCTCAGGGCCAACCTGAACTACAAAGCGAGACCCTGTCTCAAAAAAATAAAAATTAAAAAAAAAAAGAATTGTGAATATTAGAGGACCCAAAGGCATCAAGGTAGCTGTAAATTCATAATTGTAAAGTATATCTAGCACCATTGAGGAGGAAACTTTGCATTGGGATAAGGTGCACGCGTAGCTGAGTGGGGGTATCAAGGAGTACAGAGATCAACAAAACTTTGACATTTTATTAACTGTGGTGATTGGCTGAGAAGAGTTGCATATCATTACTTGTAACTAAATCCTTGAGAAAAAGGCACAGCAGGCAGCACCTTGTTCTTTTAAGAAGTATCAAGGGTCTTTCTTTGAGAACACGGGATAAACTCAAACTGGCACTAACTGCCACTGTGACACAAACTGCCACTGTCAGGCAGAAGGAAGTTGTTTAAATTTCACAGAGAATGATGTGCTGGCATCTGGCACTGAGGTCTCCTTCAAACGCATTTTATCGGTCGAGCACAATAGGGGGCTGATGGAAATACATTTCGAGCACTGAAGTCCTCATTTCATATAGCAGATAATGGAGGAGTTGTTTCCATACTGAGGGAGATTGTTTAAAAATCAAGCAATATGGGTTAGTATTAAAAAGCAAGTACCGTTTTGGACCCTTTTCAGTTTTTATGCTCCAGGGACTTTGTTTTACATTTCCAATCATTTAATGCTTCCTTTCAGAAGAATCCTCAGCCAGGAAGAGTATTAAATATTTTCTCCTAAGTAATGGAAGATATGTAAATTGCAATGTAATGAGTAAATATACAATTACTCTATGCGGATTTGGCAGCATTCAATAAGTTTGGAGTAAACTCGGTGGAAGCAAGTTGGACAGAGACACAAACAGATTTATGATTACACATGCATATAGGCTTATTTACATTGCTTTGAGATTGTGGTACATGTGGCAAAGCAATGTGCCAAAATGACAAAGGTAAACGGAAACAATACCAATAAAAAAAAAAAAAAAAAACATTGTTGGCAAAGAAACCAGAAGAGGATAACAGGTTAAGCAAGAAAATTTGATACACAAAGTTGAAAGAAAAAGTCACGATTGATCTAGGATTGAAGTGTAAAGTGTATTCTTGGTCTAACGTGAATGTGCGTTAAGCAGTGAGAAGATGAGGGAGAAACGGGGTCATTAAACTTCGTCAGGGTGTGGCATTCTACCGCTGCTCCTCACCTTTCAGAGTTTCAGTAAACTGTATTTTGAGGCTTTACTTTGTATTTGTATAGTTTTTATCTCTCAGTACGAGCATGATTCCAATGTTATTACTTCACAGCAAAAATTTCTCTCTTTTACAGAAGTATTTGTATAGATTACTTTTAAATTTTACTTAGTGTAAATTCCATAGTACACTTACAAATCAAATGTTGTACTAAAATTTTTAAAAGTTTTTAAAAGCCTGACCTGACTGTGGTCATCAGTTCTATATATGTTTCCTCCTTGAACAGTTCAGCTTCCAATACTTGAATTTTCTCTTTGTGTATCCATCTATGTTCTCTATTTCTAACCACTTGTTTTCATGCATGGTCTGTCTAATTTACAATAAAACATTATATGTATTTTAAACTATCACAATTTCATAAAATAATATTTTGTCTTATTTCAATTTTCTGGAGGGAGTTGCCCCTCTGGTGTAGTGCGGTGCTGGGGGTGTCTGTCCACGCGAGGTTGGGATGGCACAGTGGGTACAATGGTTTGGACTTGAAACCAGTGACAAAATACGTGAGGTGTAAAGCTGAGCACAGGCTGGTTTAAAATACAGAATCAATAATGCTTCGGATTTGCTAACGTCTTTCCACTCCTGTCCACGAGTGCAGGTGGTCATTTGATTACACTGATACCACTGTTATCAAAAGTTTTCTTGTCTTGTATTAAAACTTGTCCTTATCTTAGTTTTCCATATTAAACAATATCAAAAGAATAAAACTTCCAGTGGTTTCTTTTCCTGTTCTACATATACCTTATATGGAAAATCTGTTCCAGTGTGTGAAACAAGCACAATTTCCATTCTCTACTATTTTAAGTCTGCAAAGCACTCACGCGTTGTTTCTGTTATTTTCAATTTGGATACTGAGTTGTAATAGTGCTTTGAGAAGAAAGAATAGTACATCACAAGAATATACTTTTACAGCTTCAGTATTTATTGTTTAAAATAAAAGTTCATAAATTCAGAAATATAATTTTAATTTAGAATTTATTCAGTTAAATTGTAAAAAAAAAAAAAATCCATGAATTTTAGTCAGTCTGGCCAGTGAGTTCGATATTGGCAAACAATTTATAGAAATTTATAAAAGTAGTTATAAAATCACCAGAAAGCTCTACCATTTTTCTTTTTATAATTGAATTCTTTATTGGTACAATTTATATGCATCTCACAATCACATATAACATTGGGGAATTTGTACCAGTATATGACACAAGTTAATTCTCATTTTTTACCCATATCCATACCCAACCACACCTCCCCACCCCCTTTATACATACTCTTTTATTTTCTTTCTGAATCATGTTTATTCCTTCCCCTCATTACATTCCCACACCAAATTTCCTATGGAAATTTCCCATTCTATAAAAACCGTCATACTTTCTAGATCTACCATTTTCTTAATTGAATTTAAAATATTAAGACATTTCAGAAATATGAAACTTCAAAATAATAATTGCTCCAGACAGGAAGATAAGTGAATTGTAAATAGATTCTCATTTCAAGTTTCTTTTTCTTCCATAGAGACACAAATAAAATATTTTCAACAAGCCGGGCGTGGTGGCTCACGCTTGTAATCCCAGCACTTGGGAGGCAGAGACAGGAGGATTGCTGAGTTCGATGCTTGCCTGGGCTACATAGTGAGCTGAGAGCCAGCCTGAACTACAAAGCGAGACCCTATCTCAAAAAAAAAAAATATATATGTATATATATATTTTTTTTCAACAAAACAATTAGTACAGTTAGAAACATGAAAATGGATAATAATTTGGAAAAGAATGGAACACTGATAAAACATGAGAATGAAGCTAAGGAAAAAAACAATGAGTCAGAAAACAGAGTGAGAGGTTATAATAAAAGAATATCTAAACAATATTTCAGACTGTACCTGTTTTACTTCCAGAGACACCACAGAGTCATAGACAACTTATTAGTTTGGTGGTGTGTATAAATTTTTTAAACTGAATTTTATAATAATCTTAATCAGAGTGTACTTTCTTGGGCAGGAAGCATTTCTGATATTTTAAAGAGTTTTACGTAAGTATTTCTATTTTCTCCACATTCTAAAATTTCACAAAGCCTAGATTTTGCCACTTTTAAAATACTCAACATGTTGTAAATTAATGCACCATTTTCTTGTTAAAATCAGCCTTGCATAAAATGATCTGTAGCTGAACAGGAGCAATAGCAAAGGTGTGAAGTACTTGAGGGAAGTGCTAACTTCAGAGCCCAAATGAGAACATTTAAATGTAAAAGTTTCAGCAACAGCAAACAGATGTTTTTGCAAAATATCATTTTTTTCTTCCTGTTTACCAAACAGCTTTTTCTACACACATTTACCTCCGCATATTTCAAACTTGAACTTTCCTGACACTCTACCAATTTTCAGGACCCATTCATCCTTGAAATGTTTCCTTTTCACTTCTCCATTTCTCCTCCTCTCCTGTAATCGCAGTGGAAGTTGGGGATACGGTTCTGCTCTAAAAAATGAATTTGATATTAGTGACACGTACCAGGCTGATGACATGGCAAACTGAATGCCATTGTTTTCATCACCATCGCCCAACACCCAATGGCATAGTTCATGAGCTATTCTCTATTCTGGCCTCAAAGAAAGGACAGTGATTAACCCTTTGGGTGAAAATATAATAACTATTAATTTTAAATGACTGCATGATTCAGGTATTTGCATGAAGACATATTGTATTGATGATGCCTATCAAAGAGCCATTAGGCGGTATTGAATTTGGATGGCTTGCTCAGGCAGACACCTGCCTACTAATTGTAAGTCTCGGTTAAATTTGTGATTGCATACAAATTAACACT
Source organism: Thryonomys swinderianus (assembly GCA_004025085.1). Classification (NCBI taxonomy): domain Eukaryota; kingdom Metazoa; phylum Chordata; class Mammalia; order Rodentia; family Thryonomyidae; genus Thryonomys; species Thryonomys swinderianus. Next base: position 46,592 of record PVIC010006121.1, on the reverse strand, counting down.
CAAAAAAGGGTAAACACATATTTCAAAGGGAACATGGACGCTTCTAATTCCATTAGTAGGAAATTCTGTATTCTACCACAGGAAACATAAATTTCTTCTAATGTGTCTTTTTAAATATGAAAGAAAATAAAACTGTCCTTTCCTGTCTGTTAGTATTTAATAAGTATAAATAAGTTGGCATAGGTTTACTAATATCTGAAATATCACCTTCTTCCCACGAACAACAACTCAATGTGGGTTCATTGATTAGAAAAAATAAAAAATAGGCCTAAACCAAAGATGAGTACATAAAATAAGAGGCAGCCTTTGCCACCAGATAAGAAAGTGTCCTTGGGACAATTTCTGAAATTTTCTAGGAATTACTTTTTATTTGTTGGTTTTTTGAGACAGGGTCTTACTTAGTAGTTCAGGCTAGCCCAGAGGTTACTATGTAGCCCAGGCAAGCCTCGAACTCAGCAAATCTCCTTCCTCTGCCTCTGAGTGCTGAGATTACAGGTGTGCGCCACCACACTTGGCTCAGAATTACTTCCTTTCACCTGACATGAGAGGCAATGTATCATTACAGAGGTCGTTATTCTTCTGATATGCTCTGACAGAAATGGCCCTGGCTTTTGAATCTACAATAAAAGTCCTCTGAAAAATACTTTTAAAGATCTAGAAAATCCGTGTCAAGGTGTCATTAAAAGAAGACCCCTTGAGAAGATGGAATAAGAAAATACCCATATTCTGTAATTTGACATAGACCTGAACCAACTGTTTCTAAAATACAGTCACACCATTAGCTTTACATTAACATTGAACCTTGAATACTTTTCTTAATTTGATGAGTTCTGCATAAGATCTTCTTAAGAAATGGTAGGACACTCTACACATTATGTCTGCAATTTGCTAATAGAAGAACTTGAAATGGCTTTTTTTTTCTTTGAGAGAGGGTCTTGCTTTGTACTTCTGTCTGGCCCTGAGCTCACTATGTAGCCCAGACAAGCCTGGAACTCAGTACTTCTCCTGCCTCTGCCTCCTGAGTTCTGGCATTACAGATGTGAGCCACCATGTCCAGTTTGAAATGGCTTCTACTGAAATTTGCCTTTACAGCAGCAGTGAAGAGAATCAGAAAAAGAAAGCAATTCCTAGCTGCTAACCCAGTGTTTTGCAGATAATTGCTCTATTATGGGTGGTGGGGAGTCAAACCTAAGGAAATAATCAGTCCATATGGAAAGAAATTATAGCAGGGAGGTACATTAATTATTGGCATACATGTCTTTACATTTATAATTATTTAGAAATAGATTCATGTGTTTATATGGAAAAATTTCAAACAATTTGGAATGTTATTAAAAATTTTTATAGAGCCGGGTGTGGGCTCACACCTGTAATCCCAGCACTCGGGAGGCAGAGACAGGAGGATTGCTGAGTTCGAGGCTTGCCTGGGCTACATAGTGAGCTCAGGGCCAGCCCGAACTACAAAGTGAGACCCTGTCTCAAAAAAAAAAAAAAATTTGTAGATAAGATTTTTGCCTGACAAGTATTGTTTTGTTAGTATTTTTTAGTATAATTGCAGGTATTAATATACCCATTTGATGTTTGAAGCAATAGTTATAAATTAATATGTAGATATTTTATTTCTCACCATTTTGTTTTCTTCAGTCACATTTAAAAATGAATATCCAAACTATGCCCATGAAAGACTGACTTCTTTAGATGATTTATTTAAAAATTAAATTTAGTTGGGCTGGAGATTTAGCTCAGTGGTTCCAGTGCCTGCCTAGCAAGTGCAAGATCCTGAGTTCAATTCCCTGGTAACCACATACAATAATACTGGGAGTGGTAACTCACACCCAGCAGCAGTCATTACCACATACCACCATGCTGGGTGTGGTGGCTCACTCCTGTAATCCCAGAACTCCAGAGGCAGAGACAGGAGAATTGTTGTGAATTCAAGGTTTGCCTGGTTACCATAGTGAGTTTAAGGCAAGCCTGAACTACAAAATGAAACTCTGTCTCAAAAAAATATATTAATTAATTAAAATAAATAAATGTAGTCAATCTGAGGAAATCAATGACATTATAAATAAATATACTTTGTTAAGAAATTTATTGAATTATGGCAATTAAGTCTTAACAAAGATATGACGATGTTCTGTTTTGGTCATTTTAAAGTTGAAAAACTGAACATCAGAGTTGAAATACCTTGTCTTTAGAAAATGAATGTGCTCCAGTCTTTCCTAGATGTGACTCAAAATCTTTGTCTTAAAAACCTCACCTTTTTTCCTGCTGATGTGAACTTTGAGTGGTATTTCTCTGGTAAACTTCTGAAGATCTTTAAAAATAAAATAGCTAAAAGTGGTCTAAATAATTCAGCTACTTTCTTTTGTATTAAAAAATACTGCTTTGGATAAATTATTGCTGAAATGCTTTTAAGAATTTGTCAGTGAAGTTAAACTGAAAAAATAATTTTCATACAATGAATTTTCACATAGCTATTAGAGAAGTCTTGTAGTTGCTTGTTACAGAAATCTGTGAAAAACAGGATTGATTTTTATCAATCTGATATTTCTCAGAGGAAATAGTCATTGCTTAACACAGAAGAATGAGCTAAATTGCCTTTAAGCTGCCTTCATCTATATGAATAAAGAAGCCTAATTTTAACTACTTTTCCTGGAAATGATACATACAATGAACATTAAAATAAAAGACTCATGATCTTTTCAGAGATTTTACAATTTCTTTAACTCAGCAGCTCTGCCAATTTGCTAAAAACCAGGAATAATTTTAAGAAATTTCAAGCTCTAAATTTGAAGACATGATAAAAGTCTAGCATATCATATATATATATATATATGGAAGGATGGTTTTGAATTTCATAGATTGGGTATTTTTTGAAACAGTTAGAAGCTTGTTGGGACATAACCTCAATGAAGATTTGCTGTCAGGTGAGCAATTGCATTTTTCCGTTCATTGACATCATAGATTATTCAGTTCGCATTCATTTCAGACCCCTGAGATGTATAACATAGTACTATGGAAAATTATAGATTACTTAATATGAATAAAGATTTTTAGTTTGAATAGAATGGAATGCTCTTGAATCAGAAGCAAATTACTTATTTATTATTTGGTTATTTCTGGTATTAGGATTCAAACTCAGGACCTTGTGCTGGCAGGTGGGTTCAGCACCACTGAGCTACATCCCTGGACCACAGAAGTGAGTAATGTAGAACTCTTTTCATCCACTTCTCAACTATTTTGCTATTTTACTAGTAGCTATATCATGTGAAACTTCTTCTGAAATTAGCTGGGGTTTTAGTATCCGTTTGAAGTGGAAAAATGTGCTGTGTAGGATTCTTAAGACTTACCTGACCAAAGTGCTCAAGGCCCCAAATTCAACAGTCATTGATTAGTTTCTTTTATACTATTGGAGAAAAGTTTATATTAATTTATAAATTGATTACCGGGTACCATAAAGTTCTATGTTTTGCCCAGATTTTGTTATAAAACACTTAGGGAGGAAGCTGAGAGCCATTATGTTGCTTCTTTGTCATGAGTGTGACCACTCCACGGCCTACACTTTTTGAACACTTCTGAATGAAAGCTGTATGAGTGATTTGAAGAGATGCTCAGAAAATGCTATTTGGGAGTTGGTCTTTCTTTTTGCCTCTCAGAAATAAAACCAGGAAATTGAAAGAGCAGAAAATATTTTGAGAAAAAATTGCTTCATTTCTCCCAAATCTATGCAAAGTTAGTTCACGAAGATTAAAAGAATCTTAAAGTTCTGAAAAAAGTAGGCAATTATATGATTGATAAAAGCATCTATCCTTATTTATTTATCTGTATTCAAATATGAATTGTCTACCTTCCCAAAATCTATGATTTGCTATAAGAATTTGTTCATTAAAAGTGAATATTTTAAAATAAAAAAAACATGTCTGAAGATAATATTGTAGTGTCTTCCTTCTAGCAATAAGATTCTAATCTAGCTAAAATCAGGTTCTTCTCTCAGTTTAATATTTAAAACAGAGACATTGACCAAAACTTCAGAGAAAATACAAATAATAGCTAAACTTCTATAGCCTGGAGCTCCAATACCTATTTATTTACAAGCCTGCAGTGGACTCTGTTAGTTGGACACATATCATCAGTGATGGAAAGTGCCTGACAAAGAGGAATTTGTCCTACCCCCAGTTCTTAGGATATTAGGACTTTTTCAATTTTAAAAATAGCTTCTTTTAACCCTGCCTCAAAAAAAAATAGCTTCTTTTAGTCTCTAGCCCCCTTCCCTTTCTGCTTTCTTCCTTTTTCATGAATGATTGCTATTTTATTATCAGGCTTCATACTAAAAAAAAAAAAAAGAATAAGCAGGAGATGTACCACTTCTCTTCACAGAGTTGAGCACCTAAATTAGGAGATAACCCAGATGCCCATCAACTGGAGATGGATAAAGAAGATGAGGTTTTTTAAAAATATAAAATGGAGTATTACTCTGCCATAAAGAATGACATTTCATTGATCTATGTGCAAATGGACACGCCTTGAGGACACACTAATAAGTGAAATAAATAGATCACAGATATGTAAACACCATATATTTTCTCTGGTATGCAAAGCTGTAGATGCAAATGAGTTCTAGAATGCATGATAGATTTTGTGAAATAGGAAACATTCAAAGGGAATGTGGTAGGGAAAAGTGATGAGAGGAAAGAATAAATATGATTTGAAAAGAAAAAGAACATGTATAGAGGTGTATATTTTTTTTAATTTTTTAAGGATATGGGTAAAAATGAGCATTAACTTCTGTCATATACTAGTACAAATTCCCCAATGTTGAGTGTAACTGTGAGCTGTATATAAAATGCATTAGTGAAGAATTCAATAAAAAATAAATTAGGAGATAAACAACTACTAAATTTACATATGAGTAAGCATAAGTAAATGTAAAATTTCGTGTACTGTATATTGCAAGTACAATAAAATCAATGACTATTATAGTAAGTAAAATCAAAGACTAATATTATTACAATAATAACGAAAATAACGACTAAATATTTCAAAGTAGATTAGCAGTGGGAGGGGGTATTGGGGTAGCATTTGAGAAGGGGGTCCTTCTCTGAGAAAGTAGCATGTAAACTGATACTTAATAAGGAAATATCCATGGAGAACAAGGGCTATGTTTAGGAAACGTTATGTTCATTTTTAAAATCACCCTTCTTTTTTTTCCCCCTTACATGTTAAAGGAAGGCCTCATGTTAATTTGAGTGATGTAATCAGAATGTTACTCTTTAATTTCCTCAGGTTGACAGAGAAAATCAACACAAACTGAATGACTTGATACAGAGAAATATATACGTTCATGCTACAAGCTCCCATAAGTTCAAAGCTATGGGTTGAATTGGCCCATGCTCGCTGTTTAGCTTTTCTCTTCCTCCATCCAGCGGCTCTGCCTCTCCTCTGCTTTCTGGCAGCATAGCTATGGTCTATGACTTCATCATCACATACATTTCTTTCCTGTCTCTCTGACATTCATCCCTGGGTGTCTTCATCTCTTCTTCTAAGGACACTAATGATGCTCAATTCAGGATCTGCTCTTCTCCAGCACAATATCATGTTAACTAATTGCATTGACAGTGACAGTTTCAAAATAAAGTCACATTCTTAGAAATGCTGGTCAGGATATTTAATCTTTCTGTGAACACGATGAGAGTTGTAACTATCACATACCAGGAAAACATATAGAGAAAGATGAAGTAAGCTTAATATCTGTTGAACTTCAGATCAAAAGTGTTCCCAAAGGCCTCCTGAGTTCAAACATTTGGTCTAGTTATAAGGGGCAGCTAATGCGGCGTATAGCTCAGAAGGCCATTGTTTTGTCCTTAATTCTCTCTCTGCTTCCCCCGTGTGATGAGCAGGTATCTCCAGCCTTCCTGTTCTACCACGGTGATTGTGTTTCAGTTGCAGACAACCATGAACTCACTCTGCTGAAACTGAGCCTATATAGAGCTCTCCTTGACATGGCAGGTGTCAGATGCTTCATCCCAAGGAAGGGACAGTGCATAGTAGAGAACATGTGAGAAGTTTTATGGTGATGAAGACCTTCATAGAAAGATAGGAGTATTAGCTAGGAGCAAGTCAGCTAGGCTTTCTTGCACCTCAACGGAAGATCGTGATTTAAGGCAAGGTAAATAAAGAACTTTCATGTTTCTTGTGCCAAGTAAGATGGAGGCAGAAAGTATTCTCGATGTGCAGTGTAATTCCTGGTATTTACAGTAATATTCCTCTTTAGTAAAATATTTAATATGTCAAGTGAACACTAATGAAGCCAGCAAACGTGAGGTGTCTTAGAAGGTTTTTATATACATGAAAATTATTATTGAATTGATTAAAGAGTTGGTATTTTTTTTGAAACTCAATGATGAATATCAACTCAATTTCCAAGATGAAAAGCATTCCCTGTGGCTAATTAGCCTCCTGTTTCTCTGCATGTTCTCTCTATATACAAAGATATACAGAACTCTTTCCTTCCACCTCTCTATGGAAGAAAAGTATGTTGACCTCTGATTTTTATATTAGAAACAAACAAAACATCTATTTCATTAGTGAGGTTAATACAGAAAATAAAGCATTGGGAAAATAATATGAACGTTTCTAAGCAAAATTGAGAAAACTATCTATTTTAAAACTTTATGACCACATGTTTGCAGTGCCTAATGATTACATTCACTGTAAGAGGTTAGTACAAAACATATTTCAATTCATTCTCTCCTTTCCCTCCTTTTATTTTGCTAGTAGGATTCATTTATTTATGTTTAATAATATTAAAAGTTAAAGGAAAATTATACAAAATAGAAAGGTATGAAAACGTGTCATAAACTGTCAAAAATATATGCTCAGGATATCTAATACATAAATTTATAACATGAAATGTGTATTATGAAGACAGCTTCACAATAACCAGAAATTAAAGCTCTATAATAGGGTGGCATAAAGCAATTGAAACAATATTTTAAAGATATGTATATGGTGAAAGGATTATTACTTAGTATCATAAGTAAACACATGTGCATTTGTATATCTGCATATGAATATAGTCTGACAAAACATGTGTGTGTGCATATGTATGTGTGTGTATGTGTGTGTGTGTGTGTGTGTGTATATATATATATATATATATATATATATATATATATATCAGAAAATAGTATGGCCTTTTGTCAGCAGATGGTATTATCCCCCTAGAGGAGACACCAGACAATGTCACACACGACAGAATATGCACTCATGGCTGCCCCTTAGAGAAGAAACTGAAAAGTCTTATTTAGTAATCTCAACAACTAAGGCTGCCTATGGAGAAGTTTGCCATATTGACAAATGTCTGGAAACTGATGGCCACCACTTTGAACACTTCTTATAATTGTAGAATCCAAAGATAATTTGTACAAACCTCATGATCTCATTAAATTTAGCATTAAAATATGTATATATTTTTATTTTTATTTTCCTGATATGGTGTCTGCCTGTGTGTGTGTTTATTTATATACATGGTCATACTTATTTGCATAAATAGGTGCACAAAATATTATTCTATGAATTGCTTAATTTGCAATAAGAATTTAGAGAACTTACACAGTTTTTCATGTATCAATACATATAATTTGAACATAACTCGGGGAAAAACAACAATATTTTTCTTATTCTGATAAACAAGCTCATCACGATTTTCTGATAATTTTGTTATATACAATTCTCTCTATCTTGCAAAAAAAAATACTTTAACCTTTTAAACACTGTCTTCCTGAAACAGTATTCAGGAATGACTATTACAGGCGTGGTATTTTAATTGGCATAGGTAATCACTAAACAAGTATATTGTTTCAAAATGTAATACATATCATAATACAGCTCAAGATTTTATAAAGTTTTTTTTTAATTTATCTTCTTTCTTTTGCCAGTTTTTTTTTTTTTTTTTTAGACAGCGTCTTGCTGTGTAGTTTAGGCTGGCCCTGAGCTCATTCTGCAGTCCAGGCAAACCTCAAACTTGGCAGTCATGCTGCCTCTGCCTCCTTAGTGCTGAGATTACAGGTGTGAGTCACCACGCCCTGCATTGCGGTAAGTGGTATTGATTGCTGGTGGGTGTGAGTCATCAAACCTAGTATTGTTGTATGTGGTTATGGAGATCAAATCAGGAATTTTGAGTTTGTTAGACAGGCTCTGTAAACAATGAGGTAAATCTTTGGCCCTAGTTTTCAAATATTTTAAATGCAGATAATTTTACACCTATTTTACTTAAGCTAACTTGTGTTAAAACTCATCAAGAAGGAAATGTACACTTCGGGGTTTGCTAAATATATACTTCAAGGTTGGCTAAGTAAATAAAAGCTGTAACCCACCCCCAAAATTTATAAATATGTGACCAATACAATGCTGATGAAAATATATGCATTTTTAACTAAAAAAGTGACTTAAAGTTTCTCATAGGCAGGTGTGAACTTAACTCAGTTTAATGATAATAATACGCACCTGACCATGAGGTAATTTAACAGAAGTTTTTGTTAAGCCCTTTGTTACAGCACATTTAATTTATGTGTCATTGTTTAGGAGAGGAGAGGTTATACTAGTTCCATAAAAAATAAATTGGGTAATTTCCCAGCTCTTCAAAACTTTCTGATGAAAAACAACATCCCACAACCTTGCCTTTTGTGTATTATAAACAAAGAAATAAGTAGAAAAAATAATTCAAAACAGGGGAAGTATGGCTTTGCATATATCTGATATATTCTGAATGACTCCACCAGAAAATCTTTAGAACTCAAGGAAAAAAATATTCTTCCATCATATTGTTATACTCTCTGCATAAAGCTGGTTTGAAGAAAGAAATGCTCAGTTAAGAGTTTCTATAGAAGCAGTTTAACCAGTTTCCTAGGGAGCCTAGTTGCTTAGGAAACTCAAATATATTATGGTGTGGAGGCTGTGAGTAGACACCTGCTGGTGCACACGGCGTCACGCTGCCATTTTTACCCACTCTTTCTCTCTTTCCTGGCTGCGTTTTCATGTGGCAGAAGTGCAGAGCTGGAAAACCAATATGGCTCTTGGCACAGAGTAAAGAAAATAAAACTGCTTCTGGGTTCACCAAAAAGACCCCATTTAGTAGACACATTCTTTTTGATGGTTGATTGCTGTACATTTTACCACCCAACAAGTATCTTTTCTGGCCATCGAGATAATCTCTGAGGATTTAATATAATCATATTCTCTGGAATCCCTGGCACATTAATAAATTTTAATTGAATTTCATAAGTCATTTAAAAATGTCCACTTATAAAAAATCGAGAGCATCAATATATAAGGTACACTATAAACTTGAGGTTAGTTTGCTGGAAAAATTGATGTGTTTATACAATAATATATAAAAATAAAATATATGTCATGTGACCCTTTTGAGATGGTTTGAGCCTAATTCTTGTATTAATTATTTTATTTTTATACCAACTTTTTTTTTTTTTTTGAGAGTGTTTTGCTTTGTAGTTCAGGCTGGCTCTGAGCTCACTATGGAGCCCAGGCAAGCCTCGAACTCAGCAATCCTCCTGTCTCTGCCTCCGGAGTGCTTGGATTACAGGCGTGAGCCACAGCACCCAGCACTGTGGTATGTGGTATTGATTGTTGGTGGGTGTGAGTCTCCACGCCCAGCATTGTATGTGATTACCAGGGATCGAACTCAGGACCTTGTGCTTGCAGGGCAGGCTCCGGAACCACTGAGCTAACCCTCTGGCCCTTATACCAACTATTTTAAGAGCAATAAATTCTGTGCATGTTTATTTATCTACCTGTGTATCTAAATGGATTCCGTAATACGACTGAGAGTTGACAACTCATTTTCAGTAGATATTCTTTTAAAACGTGAAATACTGATGGCAGTGTGGGAGTGTGTGCTGGGAATGTGGCTTCCAGTCTCAGCGCACCAGGCTGCCACATTTAGCAGCTGTTCCGTAGACATGAGGATCTCAGCAACAGAGCCCAAGCCAGTGGACTGGGGACCCCTTGATGACACAGCACTGCAAAAGAGGAAAAAATAAACTTTGCAATGAACTGACACCAGTCCCTTAGGTCTGAGGCTCAGCACTATTTCTGGCTTCTGCTGTCTGTGAAACTTTTAGAGATGAGCGATCAGATCTTTTTCACAAATGTTCTGAGGTAGCAGATTATATTCACTCATTTTTTAGCCATCAGTAATAATCATGGTTGTAGATATAGATATGCATCAGTAGAGGGAGAATCTTTCAAACCTCACTGGTATCACTACGGAGTTAAAAGTTGCACTGAAAATTAACTAGTGTTTAACTTTCCAATTAACTGTGTGCTTCAGTGGTTGATAGATTCTCAAGTCCCTGTTCTCATGCTATCTGCTTTGGGTCCCGATCACACTCTCAATTTGCATTTTTTTTTGTATAATAGTTTCACTGGATAGAAAACACCCTTGAATGTTTGCATCACACTTAGGAAAGAAAAAAACCCTAGAAGATCTTATTTAGTGTACACATGCCTATTATATTATCATTGAGGCCCTTGTGACAGCCCTCTGCCCTCTGTGCTGGTCTGGAGTCCAAGTTCCTGCCTCATATCCGTTGTCTTTCTCCCCTGGTCATGGTTCCCTCGGGGCAGAATCACAGGAGCAGCTGACTGGGGATATCTTTTACTCTCCCCATATCTAAAGGTGACTCCTTCTTGTTCTTTATCCCTGTTGTTTTGTTAATCATTTTATTCTTTGTATGAAGCACACCATGAGCTATCATTCGACTATTTTTTTCCTGTTTACCACATGGAATGTAAGATTCAAGAATTTAGACATTTCATCTTGATTACTGTTGTATTCTCAGCAGAAAATTCTAGATAATCAAAATATTAGTGATTTAAATGTGTGAATGAGTGAGTAAAGAGATCTCCACAAATAACAGTAAGGGGATTATTCATATAACTCTTGAATTATATGAAAACCTAATCAGAATGACAGTTTACCAGATCTCCTTGGCTGTCTTCTCATGAAACAGAACAAAATATAGGCATTAATATCTTCTTTTCAGTAATGGAATTTCATTTGTCAAGTAGTTACTAATTGTGTTATTAAGGACCAGCTTATGAATCTTTGAGGACTTCAAAATAAAGCATATTTAGTTCTTTGTCTTATTGAATTAATATTCACCCTGTAATGAGAAAAAAATAGTAAAAATGTAAATAGGATTATTGTATCTATTTACTTATTTTTACAGCACTGGGGGACAGATCTCAGGGATTTGCACTTGCTAGGCAAGAACTCAACTACTCACCTTTCTTAATAATTCAAACTATGCCAAAGGAGACAAAGGAATAAAAATTCTTGTATTAATGTGGGCTCCTTAAAAAGAGTTGAAAGAACTAGTATTTAGATAGTTTGGAAGCTGATATACATTATCAGAAAAGAAAACCAGAGAAAATGAGAAAATAAATACCAGGGTGTATTATCAATTCAATGCTATGAACAAAGATTGCTGATAGAAACATACAGCAAAACAGTGGTTCATTAGCTCCCACCTCATTTGATCAAAAGTTGTTTTGTTTTTCCTCTAGAGTGTTGACAACAGTTCTCTTGAGCTTTATATGCTGTAAATACATTGTGATTTCTATGTAGATATTCCCTCCAAACCCTCGGGTGCTCACAAGTGGGGATTGTGAGAATGATTGGATAATGACAACATTCACATGTTGCTGGTTTGAGGGGCATATAGAATGCAAGAGCTGTGGAGTCAGGAAAATTTCTATCAAGATTTCATGAGAGAATGTGTGGAGCTAGTCAGTGAGTGTCTGAGAAAAACAGTAGTCCATAAATCTGTGAGAATGAAGCCAACATCCAGGGGAGACCCTGCCGTGACATAGCAGAGGAAACCACAAGTATAGAAGAAAGGCTCTCAGGGCTAAAACCACTGGCCAAGGTTTAGGGGTAGGACCACCCAGACCTTTGGAGTTTGCATCTCACCACAACTTGCCTGAGCTCTGCCTATGATATTTAATGTTTGCCTTTCTGTACTTAGGCCTTTCTTTTATCTCATTCCTTTCTATTCTCCTATGTCTTCTTTTGGAGCTGGAATGTTTACCTTATGCCTTTGTATGCCAGCAACATATAGTTTACTTTATACTTTTTTAGTTTATTTATTTATTTGTGGTACCAGGGATTGAACTTGGGCCCTTATGTGTCCAAGGCTGGCGCCATACCACTTGAACTAAATCCCCAGTCCTTCTTTACACTTTTGCAGGGCTCAGAGTTAAGGGTCTGTGTTTAGTCATGGAGGGGATTCTGGGCTTTTTGGCAATGCTGAAACTATTAGGTCTTCAGCAACTCTTAGAATGGTCTAGATGTTTTGCATAAAGGGATACACATGAGTCTTTTTAAGGGCAAGGACACAATGATTTATATCTGGATGTTTCCCAGAGCTTCATGTGTTAATAGTTGGGCTTTTGAGAAGTGACTAGAAATGAGATTGTTTAGAAGTAAAACCTGGTCGGAGAAGGTAGTTTACTAGGGATATGACCTGGAAAAGTTTATTTCTCTACTTCCTCTCTTGATCCCTCTCTTTGCTTCCTGCCAGCAATGCCATGAATAATTGTCCTCTGCCCCATGGCCCTCTGCCACATTACCCTGTGTTGTCATCTACAGCGATCACCACGGGGCAGATCTGGATCAGGAGGGCGTGGCTTAGAATCACTCTGCAGACCCTGGGGAAGTTTCGCAGAACACTTCTGCTTTTATTGAGAGTTATATATATTTATATAAGGAACAGGGAGAGGTTGTGGCTACATCTGACTGGCTGATCTAATGTGGTTAGCTCTGAGTTTTTAGACAGTGCAGCCCAGCTGAAACCTTGTTGTGATGTTTTCTTCTAAATTGGCTCTGGGTGTGTGGGGGAGTGTCCCGGAGGGATTCTTGGTGTGTGATCCACACAGCACAATCCAATAGCCTGAGGGCCCTGGATGCTGTTGCCATCACCTGTGGCTTCTGCAGCCCTGTGGCACCTGTGGGAGCCAGCCCACTAGCTTTCCCCACCCAGGTGCCACTGGTGGGGACCCACAGTCCACTGTGTTCTCCTTGACCCTGGGGGGGAAGGCAAGGATGAGTTGCCCTAATACAGTTGGCTCTTGGATGAGAGAAGGAGTCATGACCAAGGGGGAACAGGAGTCACCCCACCAGTTCTAGGTAAGTCTCTGTGCAGGGGAGAGAGTGTGATCAATCTTCATCTTCCTTACAGGCTCTCATAGTGCTATGAAATGGTAGTGCGGTGTGCACTTCGCCCAGCCAGGCTTGAATTTCCCCTTCAACCCTGCCTTGAAGCCGATGACTATGGACTAAAACCCCTTCAAACCGTGAGCCCAATAAACCTCTCCTCCTACAATGTATGGGTGTTGAGTAGTGTGTCTTTGTGGTGAGATGTGGTTTACAAAGTGCACTTAATTTCAGACACCAAAAATCATGGTTCTTGGAAATATGTTTGTGTTCCTTTCTTCAGAGCTCTTTGATTTTCAAACCTTGATCTCATACTTTGCAGGCTTCTCATTAATTGGCCAAACCATCAGTATACATTTTATTTTATTTTATTTTATTTTATTTTATTTTATTTTATTTTATTATTTTATTTTATTTTTATTTTATTTTATTTTATTTTATTTATTTTATTTTATTTTATTTTATTTTATTTTATTTTATTTTATTATTTTATTTTATTTTATATTTTATTTTTGTGGCAAGGGACCAAACAAGTATATACCTGCTTTGGAATGATGCTTTCATTTCAGCCCTCTCATGTCACTTCTGTGTGATGGATGGCTCAAAACTCCATATCAAAATTCTAGTTTTGATCACTGGATTGTGACTTTAGTTTAGTGACTGGTGTTTATAAGGGAGAAGAGGTGGAGTCTTGGACTCAGAAACAAGATACACACACACACACAGAAAATATCATGCAACATTGGGACAAAGATTGGAGAGCTTCATCTTTAAAATAATTAGTGTGAGATATTTCTGGCCGCCACTGGGGGCTAAAGCAAAAAAGGTTTCTTTTTTGGAACATCAGAGGGAACATGGCCATACTGACAACTTGATTCTAAAAGTCCAGCTTCTAGAGCAGTGAGAGAATAAATTTATATTGTTTAAACCGGCCAGCCAGTGATATCTTATTATAACTGCCCTAGGAAACTAATAAACTCCTTATTGTTCTGCCTTGCAGTGACTTTAAATCTTCAGCACTAACTTATCAAGACAGTCCATCTGTAAACTAAACTCCTTTCAACCATGAGGCCAAAAGCGTGAGCTGAGAAAGAGTCATCAGTACAATATCTGCGTGTGGAACTTATTAGCCTGTGGGTCTGTTCAGGTAAATTGTAGGGAGTCTCATTCCCCCTGCACAGTGTGTTTGCCCTCTGCCAGCCCGACCACATGACTTGCTGAACTGAGCATGCGCTGAGCTTTCACAGTCCCTGAAGATTCCCAGGTGATAGTCAGGGTCCGCGCTGAACTGTGGTGCTGTGCAGTCAGGCCCAGCCCTCATCAGGTTGCAAACCCACTTTTCCTTGGACAGTCATTAAATTCCAAGTCAGGATGTGTAAATACGATATAGCTTCTCTGGCCTGAGAAACTGAAAGTGCAAACAGGGCTCAGAATGTATGGCAGGTATTGTGAAATAGGAAGACAATGTTCAAAGGGAAGGGGACCTAGTGGGTGAAAAAGAAAGAAAAAAATCGATGGTGAGAGGAAAACGCAGAAACAAGGCTTATGTATATAGGGATGTGGAGGGTCTAAAGGGGGGGAAGGGAATGAGAAAAAATAAGACTAAGATCTATCATGTATAGACACAAAGTCTCAATGAGACGAATGTGATCATAATATACACCTGAAATTGTAGTAGTACACTCAATAAAGGAAACTTACATATCAAGATCTATTTTGATGACTATCTGCCATTGAAGACATGGCTTTACTGCCAAACACTGTAAACTTTCCAACGGTAGCTTTCCTGAGACTTTTACACAGCCTTTCTATCTAAAGAATCCTTTAGGACCTTTGGAGCTCCCGAGTCACACAAAGTCAAGCACCTTAAACAAAAGCTTGTATTTGTAAATTTTTCTGATAGATCTATAAATTAAAACTTAGGGGTATGATATGTATGACTTAAAATCACGAATTCACTTTCTAGCGCTACATGTCTCTCAATAATAATAGATTTATGAAAAGTCTCACTTGTTGGTCCAACTAGGTCACAGTTTCTTGGTCAGTTCTCAGTTTCTTTTTGATTTTTTCTCTCTCCCTTTTTCCAAACTCTGCAGGCATGGATGTCTAAACAAGCCAAGGATTATCTAGTAGATTTTTCTATCTCTAGTGATCAGATGCTTTTGATTGGTGTCACATGATTCTTCTGAAAGAAAGAAGATATTGCTTTGTCTCATTTACTTGCTAACTCTGGGGTCCACTCATGGCTTTTCTTAAACTCATTGGTGTTTAGAGTGTGCCATGCCAGTCATAAAGTAATAGTTTGATTCATTGTCTGGAAATATATTGTTTTGAGCAAATCTCCATCTAGAGAAAGATTTTCTTGTACCTTTGGACATAAAGTCCATGAAATTTCACTAGAAAGATGGCTCTTACCTTTAAAACCTCAGGTCAATCTTCCCCTTTTCCTTTTAGAAAAGTAAGTGTCTAAAATACCCCGTAGAGATATGTATAGATTTCTATAAGAGTGATGATCTATCATCCACACACTCTTCAGTAATCTCTGATTTTGACATATTATGACCCATTCACATTAGCAAATTTGTAGCCCCAAGAAAAAAAAATTACAAGAAGCTTCCTGCCTATTGTAAGGTAAAGCTATAGAAATATCTATTTAGTTTGTAGACTTTACATTATTTTTTAAATTGAGTTTTTATTGGCATGTTACATTACTATCAAATCTTCCCTAAGAGACCCTCATATCCATGCAAAATATTCTTGTACTTAAGAGTAGAATTAGATCACTGTAAAAATTTATGGGCATGATTTTTCACCATTACTTCAGAGTTTTTCGGGAAATACACTTAAAGAACAGATACAATATACTGCATTTAAACATATGTGCTGCTTAAAGTTTTGGGTTTTAGAAATACTAACAAAAATTGAAATTTGCCTCAATCTATGCCTGAATATCATAGAAAAATGGTAATGCCCATGTGCCTGCTGAATATTAGTAAGAATCCCATGTTTGCTTCTAGAGTGTATGGAAAGTATCTGGAGGATGTTTGACTATTCTAAAATTTGAAAACAATCTTGAAATAATTTCATGACATAGTGTATATATATATATATATTTTTGAGACAGGGTATATATATATATACATGTATATATAATATATAATATATTATATATATTATATTTTGAGACAGTGTATATATATTTATATACATTTTTTTCATAGCAGTATATATATATATATTTTTTTTTGAGACAGTCTTACTTTATAGTTCAGACTGGCCCTGACCTCACTGTGTAGTGCAGGCAAGCCTTGAACCAACAGCAATTCTCCTGCCTCTGCTTCCTGAGTGCTGGGACTACAGGTGTGAACCACCATGTCTGTCACTGTGGTGTGTGATACTGATTGCTGTGGATACGGGTGTGAGTCACCATGCCTGAAACTGTAATATGTGGTACTGGGTATCAAACTGTGGAACTTGCAAGGCAGACGCTGGAACAACTGAGTTAAATCCCAAGGCCATAGGATTTTAGATTTTAAAAAAGAGTCTTAAACATTAGTGAATATGGTAAAGTTGTCAATTATACGTGTCTTTCCAGGTGCATAGGGTAAAGTTTTGATTTGGAGTCATTTTCTACAAGTTCATTTTCTATGTGTGTGTGACGGGGAAGGGGGTTCTGGCCCATTATCCCAAGGCCCCTTACATGCTCAGCAGGTGCTGTACCACTGAGCTGAACCTCAAATCCCTCTTTGTCTTTGTTGAGGTTATCAAAAGCTGTTGTAAGTGAGAGGGATGCAGTGGGTACTTTTACCCATATGGTCCTCTCATTCTCTCTCCCCTTTATTTATTTTTTCAAATACTCTGTTTTACTATTGTTCCCTTTGTGGTTCCCAAAGACCATTCAAAGAAAAAAAAAAAGAAAAA
This sequence comes from Thryonomys swinderianus, assembly GCA_004025085.1. Taxonomy (NCBI): domain Eukaryota; kingdom Metazoa; phylum Chordata; class Mammalia; order Rodentia; family Thryonomyidae; genus Thryonomys; species Thryonomys swinderianus. Next base: position 29,434 of record PVIC010006121.1, on the reverse strand, counting down.
AAAAAAACTTCTGTCAACCAAATTAAGCTGTTTTATTTATTTTTATTCACAACACCATCTTTTTTTTTTTTTTTTTGAGACAGGGTCTGGCTTTGTAGTTCAGGTTGGCCCTGAGCTCACTGTGTAGTCCAGGCAAGCCTCGAACTCAGCGATCCTCCTGCCTCTGCCTCCTGAGTGCTGGGATGACAGGCGTGAGCTACCACACCCAGCACTAATACCATCTTTCTTAACAAAATGATCTTTCCCCATAAATTAAACAGAACATTAGTTCCTTTTTATCCAAAGGATACATGATACTTATGTTAATGATATTTGCAAAATTATAAAGCAATGAAACCGTACCTTTATTATATTCAAGTTTTCTATTATTGGCGGCAGAGATACATATTAATATAAGAAAACTTTCATTTGGGCCAGGGAGTTAGCTCATGTGGTACCACACCTACACTGGAAGCACAAGGGCCAGAGTTCAAACCCCAGCATGCCCCCCCCAAAAAAAAAATCACTTCCATTTGGAAGTTCATAATTCTTGCCTCTATTACAGGGTAGATGCTGGAACCATGTATACGTGGATATATTGCCATAATATATTATTACAAATGGCCATCTTCTAGTTAGCCCTTACACAATCTTATATAGGATTTTAAGAGTCATACTAATCTACCAGCTTTTCTCTCTTTGATTGGCAATATATCCTGTACAACTCCTTCCTATTAAGTGTGAAGTCAACTTGTTGGTAGCATGGGACATGGCTGCCATAGCTTATTAGCTAGTGAACTTCGAGTTAGCAAACAGAAAGCATATGCTACATTGGAGTTGATGTTGCCACCAGGTATGGCTTTCACAAAGGTAAAATATTAGGAAGATGCTCTCTGTCTGCCTTTAAGTAGAGAGATTCTTTGTAGTTGCAGAATTCAATAGCTGAATTCTTCCAATAATAAGGAAGATTGGAAGAGGACTCTGAGCTTGATATGAGCTAACCAACCCTCGCTGATAGCTGAAAGCAGCCTTACAAAAACCAGAGTACAGAGTGCTGCTAAGCCTTGCAACAACTCCTGATGCAGAGATCATTGAGGAGTAAAAACAAATCTTAACTTACTAAAGTTATGGTGATTTACTATGCAGCAGTAATAAAATGAGCAAACTGAACTGAGTTTAGAAGGAAGCAGCCAACAGTTACATATGACTAAGTTTGTTCAATATTCTAATTTAACTGATTTCCATTAAAAAGTAATCATTAGAGGTGCTCATATCAACAAGAAGATCCAGTATTTGTCTTTCAGTGATCTATTGATTTCACATGTTATGTGTGATGGTGAGATGTCTATAAATTGTACCAATAAAGAATTCATTTTAAAAAAATAATCATTAGAATATTAGCAATAACAGCTGTAATATATGTAATGCTTTAGCTCTCTCTATGTTAATCATGTAATTACTGTGAAAACTTTTAAGTGGGAGGCACTAGATAGCTGAATATGTAAGCAGTACAGAGAGGCTTTGGGGACGTCGGTATCTTATCAAAAGTGGCAGAGTGGGTGTGTGCTGTGCTGACTGTAAGAGATGTGGAGAATCCTTCAGGCAAACAGTTCTCCCTTGTGGATTCTCAACCTATGCCAGCCCTACATAACTCTGTTGCATTTCACTTTTGGGGAAATTTATATCCCAGTTATCTTCTTTGGTATCAGGTTGCCACGATCAATATGAAGGACCTTAAAATTTAGTAGGGAAAACAGATATGAATTAAACAATGCCTCCCAAGTTCTGTTGAATACACTGGGGTTGTAGTTTGGCAGCCTTAGAAAGTACTTGGAAAAGCCCTGGGAATTGAGTAGAGCCTTAAAACTTGTAAATAATATTCATAGTACAAATATTGAAAGCATAACCGAGCTCCAGTTGGAATTGTGCATTTGCACAGCATGTTCCCAGAACCCTGAGTAGGTAAGAACAGTGGCCAGCCAGAGATATAACTGAATGCTTCTTCCTGAATGTAAAATTTCTAACATGTTTACATGTTCTCTATACCCGGCTCTCCTGTTTCTCACTTTCCACGCTCCCTGATGTACATGGTTTTTGCACAACTGGAAATCATGTGAATCATGTGTTGGACAGTGTTTAGGTGGAAACTGTATTTTTAAGACTCAGATGAACAAACACGGACAGATATTTGGAGTGACCAGACTGACTTGGGATAGCCAAATTATGTAGTATTCACTTTTATATATCTTTGATGCTTACATGAGATTTTTGATTGACTCTGTTCATTGCTAGATGTACATTCTATAATTCTAGGTGATAAAAAAAGAAACAAAACAGTTCATCACAGTAATAGTGTACAGTAATGATGAAGACAGATAAAATTACACTGGGAAAAGAGCTAAATAAAAATGCATCAGACTATATAGTAAATATGAGACAGAATGAAACAGAATAGCTTACAATTGAGTGAACAAGAGACTGCATTAAAACAAATAGGGGCTTTCAGAAGAGATAGTATATGAACTCCTATATTTTAATTTCTCTGGCCCACCCAATATCCAGCATATACTGAGCTGCTCAACTACAAAGACTTTTTGTTTAACCAATTTAACTTTTAGTAGAAGAACAATATTTTCAAAAATCCTTATTTTTGTATAAGAAAAATATCCATATTTAACTCTGGTAAAAAAGTAAATTATTGTAGAATTCAGTATTCATATAAAAAGAAAATCTGCCTAAAATAAATATGTGGTTATGGACAGTTTTAACAAACGGAGAAAATTTACTGAATTCATTTGCTTGTTATATTCATGTTATCAATAACAAATTAACTGCATATTAATTGAAAAGCACATATCAAGCTTTCCCAAATTATTGTTCAGGGATTCTCATAATAAACATTTTATGCAGAAGAAATGTCATCTTTATGTACACTTTCTTTTCAGAAACTCAGTCATGTCCTTCAGTTTTAGGAAAAAGAAAATGAGAGCACAGAACGTTCACAAAACAGTTCATCAGTTTGCTTGTGGGAAAAGTCAGCATATTACACATCTTGTGGCAACTGAGAAGAATGCGGGGTAGGCTATTTTTGTGTTCGCTAGAGACATATAAATCTTTTGAAATTTTTCCACTTACCATTTCCTGTATTCTATCTATTTCATATATTAAATTCATATATAATAAACTTGAAAACCAGTCATTTTACATGAAACTAATTATGTTTGGGAGAGACCCAGAGGACAGATTCTTCCTGACATAGTGCTTTTGATACCATTTACTAGTCATTTGCCATCTATAGCATAATGCCTCAGTTGAATTCACACGTGACTGTGAATCCCACTTCCTAACTGACTAGCAATTCTTTTCTCGTTGTTGTCAATGATTTAATCTATTCAGAAAGGCTTCCAAAAAAGTGTTCCCCAGCTTTGTATGGGTTAAAGGAAGCACAGATTTAAAAATTATAGTTTATATGTACTCAGAATAATAATTGACTTCACAGTTCATTAATTCGATTGATGAACAACAGTAAAAGAGAAATGCTGCAGAATTTAATGGCACGATAAGGTGGGAGAGGAAATATATAACTTCACTTACTATGGAGAAGAAGTGAATGATTAAATGTAGTTTAAATGAAATGGTAAATTTTGTGCAGAAAACAATTAACTTTAATTAAGATACCATTTTAAAGGTATATTTAAGGTATGACATTGGAGCGGTAGTTTTTTGAAAGGGTGTAATTCTGATACTATTTCAGAAGACGTAAATCCCTTTCATAAGGAACGATGTCTACTCTTTACAATCAATTACCTGGTGTTCAGTTTCATTATGCATTTATTTGTGTTTGATGATGGCAAGAAATGCAAATGGTGTATGAACAACTTAAAGCATTCGGTAATAACAGCCACACTATATTTTAATGCTTGCTTATTTCTGCATTTTTCTTCAATCAAATCAAACACATTTCTTAAAATCTAGCTATTAGTGGGTGATATGGTACATTTCCCCCAAAATCTGTTCCTCAAATGAAAATTAAGTCTACCAAATATTAAATTTCATATTTTTAAATAAAATGATGTTTGCTATATAAACATATATCTGACACATACATGTCTGTGTGTGAATACAATGGCTATTATAAGGGAAGTACATGCCTGAAATCTTCTGTAATGTATGGCTTTGTCCCTGTGTAACTCACGCCTGAGTCAATATCATCTATGGGAATAATGGATCGCATATATAGGTTATTTAATAAACATCATATGATTTTTTATCTCTAAATTTATTTTTTTAAAACTCATATTAAATTGTAGGAACATGTAGACAGATTTTCTACTGCTCTAAAGCTGGAGAAAAAAATGAAGATGGACTTATTTTTGTCATTATTGAAATAAATTGTAGCCCAAAGGGCTCCACAGGCAAGGTAGTCCACCCAGTGATATTATAAGCATTCCTCTACGAGGAACAATGTAATTCCAGATCCAGTCTTTTCTTGTTTTTAAATGCGTACTTAAAAGCATAAAATGAGTTTATTTTGAGGCTGAACTGTACTTAAGTCCAAACTCCTTGGCTACACAAACAGGGCTGCGCCATACAAAGCTGTGCAGCTCCAGAGCTTTAGAATTAATACAACATGACCGAGGGAGTGACAGGCCCAATGAGTCACTGCCCACTCGGAATAAATGCTCCACGTAGCTAAAGAGAAACCGCCAAGGTCAAAGCTCAGTGCTGCTTCAGACGGATGTTATTCTCTGTACAGCAGTCACTCTCTGCTTCTGCTTCCAAAAGAAACTGGTGCACTGCAGGCACTCATGCTGAATCTGCCACGTTTAATAATAATCAGCAACACTCTTAAATAAATATCTCCAGGAAGAGAGGCAATTGGAAAACTTAAAAGTAGACTGCTTCAGCTGTAACTCCTCACAGAAAGTACACCTTTCTGGTCTCATTTCAGAAGATTGCTGGAAAAGAAGAATTATAGAAATGGGGGTAGATTTTCTCCTTGCTACAAAGAAGTTGTCTCAGGCCTCTAGGAACCATGGCTCAAAAATTCTAGTAAGATGAAAAAAATATGTAGAAGCAAATATCTGAGTCAATATTGTAGTCACTGGAAAACATGTATTTTAATTTTGACCCAGTGGTTCTGCATTCTAAAAATGTAAAATGAAATGTTTAACAAAGCCAGGGGCTTGAAAAAAGGCAGGAGACAAATACTTTCAGTGTACCATTTCAGTGCTTCCTGGTATTGGTGTTAGTAATAACTTCTTTTTTTTGTGCCTTGTTAATATTTCCTTCTGATATTTCATGACTTATTTTTAATTTTGGCTCTAATTTAGTCTTCCATAATTCAATATTTCCAACTGAAAATTGTGACATGCCATGAATTTGGAGAGCTGTAAATCCCACTTAAACATAGAAGAAGAATGAATGCATTTTTTTTGCTATTTTCCCAAACAAGGAGTAAGTCAATAAACTACTCATCATAGTTAAGAAATTAAAAACTTCACTATCTGTCATTACTAAAAAAGGTGCTGATTTTCATAGTGATTTTCATACACCATCATTACCCATTTAATGTATTGGCTGTGATAAATACAAATATTTTATCCAGTACGAGGGTAGTCATATGTAGCTTTCAAGATATTCGTGAACTAATTCACATAAAAAATCACAGGCATCTGAGAACAGACATACTCTAGGTACTTCTTTTTTTTTTTGACAGGGTCTCACTTTGTCATTCATGGTGGCCCTGATCTCACTATGTAGCCCAGGTAAGCCTCCAACTCACAGCAATCCTCCTGTTTCTGCCTCTCGAATGCTGGGATTACAGGTGTGAGGCAGGATGCCCAGAATGGTATGTGGTACTCAGTGCTGGTGGGTGTGAGCCACCTGTCCTGTATTGTTGTATGTGGTTACTGGGATCAAACTCAGGTCTTTGTGCTTGCTAGGCAGACACTGGAACCACTGAGCTAAATCAAAGGTAACTGCTCTAGTTACCTTTGATGTGAAATAGACCATCCTCATAGTTTATATATTTTATCCAAACTCTTCTTGAACTTTGATTCAGGAAATAGGCATCAGTCTTCTCTAAGGTGAGCTTTGAAACACCGGAAAAGAATCCTGACTTTAAGCCAGGCTGAGCTCCTGCTTTAGATGACACTTTCCAGGTGGGCAATCAGTGGAGAGCTGTCAGTTTCCATCATGCCAAGGCACTTGAAGATGCTAATTTCTGAAAGGAGTGGAAGAGAGCCCAGATGCCAGATGACAACATCCTCTTTTTCTGTTTTGTGTATTTATTTCACATGCTTCTAATTCTTTCAGTTCTTGCTGATACCACTCTAATCAAGGTTACTTATACCTCACTGGGTTATTTCTCTCAGAAATGTCCCTTACCTGTATTACATACAACAAATCTTTTCTAAGTAAAACCTTCCTAAAACATCTCATGACTTCTCATTTATATTAAACAAAATAAAATTTCTAAGAATTTTATGACTCATCATGTCATTGCCATTAATTTTCCTTTACATAGTTTTGCTTTCTCATACTCTTTATATCCAACTGACTGGACTTCTTAATGTTACCCTAACACACCTGGATGTCTCCATATTAAAATCTACTAGTTCTAGTATTTCTTTAGCTTATGACAATTTCCAGTGTCATCGTTCTCCATCTGCCTTGGTTTAGTACATGGTGATCAATCTCTGAAAATCTCTTACAACAATATATTTAGGCTTTGCTAGTTTCCCACTGTATCTTTGTTTACATTCAGATCACCACTGAAATTCTGAATCCTGGAGGACAAAGATAGATGCATGAAAGATCCCCCTGAACTTCAATACTAATACAATAACTGACATTGTTTTTGACACCATCAGTTAATGTGCCTTCCGTAGTGACTTTCTGCTTTCTGAGATATGACACCATCAACAGCTCTAAGTAAGAAAGATTATACTGGCTCACAGTTGGTAGAGGCATTAGACCATAATTGCTTGGCTGCAAGGTGAAGCCATGTGGCAGAAGAGAAAGAAATCATGACATGGAGGCTTAGAAGCAGAGAGATTAAGGAAGGAGGCAACTAGATAGACCAGGCATCCCCTCAGTGACCCACATCCTCACATCAGGCTTCACTTCCAAAATCATACTTAGCTATAAGATCATCAGTGCACTAATTCACTGATAAGTACCAACTCCCATGAACCTAGGACCTCTCCTCAAATCCCCATGTATGATCTCATCAGGTTTTTTTTTTTTTTTTTTTGAGACAGGGTCCTACTTTGTAGTTCAGGCTGGCTCTGAGTTCATTATGTAGCCCAGGTAAGCCTGAAACTCAGCAATTCTCCTGCCTCTGCCTCCCGAGTGCTAGGGTTACAGGTACATGGTATTGATTGCTGGTGGGTGTCAGTCCCCACACTTAGTATTGCATAGGGTATCTGGGGATTGAACTCAGGGTCTTGGTTTGCTAGATGGGTGTTGGGACCACTGAGATAAATCTCCAGCCTTCATCAGGTTTTTTTTGGGGGGGCATTTAAATATAAATCATAACAGCATTTCACACAACATTAAAGTTGCAATAGATATTTTTCAATAGTTCATTAATCCATATAGTAACCCATATAACTTTTTTTTTAAGAATTTCACTTTGTTTATTCATTTTATTTCAAATGTTTTGACTTGTTCAAATGACTGAAAACCATTACAGATGTGGTTCTTTGTATCTATTGCAGATGTTCTCCAGCATGCATGATGTTGCTCTCCAGTCAAGGAACAGCTTGTCACAAACCCAGGAAAGGAGTAAGAAAATGTCCTTTAGAATTGCTTTAGTTGACATCAAGGATACTGTTAAGTATCATGAATTATCAGTGAATTAGTGCACTGATGATCTTAAGTGAAAGACAACAGCACCGTGACAAGAAATGATAAGTTCAAGATGTGGACGATGAAAATATTACAAAATATATATAGTAGTTCCCTCATTAACTCTTTTAATAGGTGCAGAAAAGAAAGAGAGGGATAAGAAGACTATGAACATAGAAGTAGAGGAAATAGCTTAGAATGAGGGAGAAAAGGTACAATGTGGGGGGTTAAAGTGATAGATTTTTATAGATTTTTTAATTTGATGGGTATTTTCAAATGTCTGTATTTTCATCCATGCTCTTTCCTTGGACTTAGAGTCCTTTCCTCTCATACTATACTTTCAAGTTTGGGGATTGTGATAGCCTCTGCCTTGTATTTGTTGCCTAGAATTGTTTTTGCTATTCTAAATCTCTTCTGGTTGGAAATGAATTTTTGGATGATTTTTTCTAGTTCTGAAAAGTAACTGTGGGGATTTCAGTTGGGATTGCATTGAATTTACTTAGCAGTTTGGTGGTATGATCATTTTGTTAATATTGGTTCTTCCTACCTAGGATGTCTTTCTATTTTCTGATATTCTCTTAGAGTCCCTTTTTCACAGCTTTGTAGTTTTTAAAGTAGAGGGCTTCCACCACCTTTGTTAGACTGATTTATTAAAAATTTCATTTTTTAGATACTATTGTGAAAGGAATTGTTTCTTCAGGTTCTCTCAATGAGTTTTTTTTTTTAATTGCATTCTTTATTGGTACACTTTGCATACATCTCACACTCATAGATAACATTGGGGAATTTGTACCAATATATGACACAGTCAATTCCCATTTTTACCCATATCCCCACCCACACCTCCCCACTCCTATATACATGCTCTTTTATTTTATTTCAGAATCATATTTATTCCTTCCCCTCATTACATCCCCACACCAAATTTCCTTTGGAAATTTCCCATTCTGAAAAGATTATCATACTACTAGAGCTCATTTGCATCTACTGGTGCTCATAGCAACGAGAAGATCTGGTATTTACCTATCTGTGCTCTATTGATTTCACTCCTTAGCGTGTCCTCCAGGTGCATCCATTTGCACCTAAATGAATCAATCTTGTCATTCTTTATGGCAGAGCAATACTCCATTTTATAAAAAAAAAAAAAAAAAAAAACATCTTCTTTATCCAGTCTCCAGTTGATGGGCATTTGGGTTGTTTCCAAGATCGAGCTATCACGAACTGAGCTTCTATGAACAAGGGTGTACATCTGTCTTTCCACTGTGATTTTCTAAATTCTTTTGGGTATATTCCTAGCAGGGGGATGGCAGGGTCAAATGGGACCCCTAGTCCTAGTTTTCTGAGAAATCTCCACACATATATCCACAAAGGTTGCACAACTCTGCAATCCCACCAACAGTAGAGAAGGGTTCCTTTCTCCCCGCAGCCACGCCAGCATTTATTGTTGGTTGATTTTGTAATAGCGGCCATTCTTTGTGGAGTGAGATGAAATCTCAGTGTTGTTTTCATTTGCATCTCTCAAATGACCAGTGATGTTGAACATTTCTTCATATGTTTCTTAGCTGCTTTAACTTCTGCCTCTGAGAAGTGTCTGTTCATTAAGCAACCACGACATGGCAGGGGGTATTACAATCCCCAATTTAAAACTTTACTATAAAGCCACTGTGATAAAAAAAAAAACTGCATGGGACTGGCAAAGTAACAGACCTGAGGACCAGTGGAATAGATTAGAAGATGCAGAAACAACCCCAGGTACTCTAAGACACCTTATCTTTGAAAAAGGAGCCAAACATCCTCAGTGGAGGAAAGACAGCCTGTTTAACAAATGGTGCTGGAAAAATTGGGCTTCAACTTGCCAAAAGCTAAAGCTAGACCTATCTCTTTCATCATGCACAAAACTAAACTCACAGTGGATACGAGACTTAAACATTAAAACAGAAACAATAAGCCTGCTGGAAAACAGGCTAGGTAAAACTCTTGGAGACATTGGCTTAGGCAGAGACTTTATGAATAAAACCTCTATAGCACAAAAGCTAGCAGAAAGAATCAACAAATGGGGTCTCATTTTACTGAAAAGCTTTTGCACAGCAAAAGAAGTCACTGACACTGCCAAAAGACCACCAACAACATGGGAAAAAATCTTTACTAGTTGTTTATCAGACAAAGGGCTATTATCTACAATATATAAAGAACTTAAACAGACCAGCATCCCCAAGTTTAAAGACCCAATTCAAAAATGGGCATCTGAAATGGACAAACATTTCTCAACGAGTTTCTTGTTCATGTATAGGAAGGCTATTATTATTTGAGTGTTGACCTTTTATCCAGCTACTCTACTGAATCTGGTGATTAAATCTAGCATTCCTTTGACTGAGTTTTGAGGATCTTCTATTTAAAGTGTCACTTTATCATCAAATATTGACAGTTTAACTTCTTCTTCCTTTCATATCTTTATAGTTTTTATTTCTCTTTTCTAACTACTATGGCTAATGATTCCAGAACTACATTAAACAAGAGTAGTGATAGTGGAAATCCTTGTCCTCTTCCTAAGTTTAGTGTGAAAGATTTTAGTTTTTGAGCATTTAGTAGGATGTTGGTTGATGGTTTTAAATAAAAAGCTTTCATCAAGTTGAGATGAAACCTTCTATTCCAATTTTCTGTAGAGATTTATCATGAAGAGGTGTTGGATTTTGTCAATGCTTTTTTATTGAGATGATTATATGGTTTTTGTCCTTGAGTCTGTTAATACAGTATACTATGTGAATTGATTTGTGTATGTTGAACCATTCTTGGATCCCTGGAATGAATTCTACTTGGTCAGGATGCATGCTCTTTTTTGATGATCCTCTGTATTCTCTTTGCTAGGATCATATTAAGGATTTTTGCATTTATTTTCCTCAGGCATCTCCATAAGAGAAAGTCATAAAAAGTACCTCTGGACTCCATTTCTCAGCAGCATATTTTGTTCCATATTTTATATCTCAAACACCCAAAAACAGTTTAAAAAAAACAGTTTACTTCACAAATCTATAGATTTTCTAGAATCAGAGAAGCAAGAGATCATAGAATCTAAAATAAATTTTCCTGTATGTTGTGCTTATTAATGTCTAATTATAATTTATTTGAAACTTTCCATTTTGAAATTTGTTAGGTTCCTTTAAAACAATTTATTTAATAAAATTTTTATTTATTCATTACAGTTGGGAAACATGCACTATTTTAGCTTTACTTATTATTTTAATTGCATCATTTTGAATGCTTATTCCTTTAAATTTTTAAATGTATTGTTCCATTCTTTTCACCTCAAAAATGTTATTATTTATTTTAAAATTTTGCTTCTTTTATTTTGGATTCCATCTCCTGTGAATATGTATAATACCGTGAAGAGAGGTTGGAATTCTTTTAGGACAATTTCCTGATTGACAAAGACAAAAGTGTCATTTTAGGGTTATGATAACAAGACAGCAAAAGCAGGTAAGTAGTGTATGCTAACATTACAAGTCAGGAAGAGGCTGGGTAAAGTTCATAGTGTTTACATGGATAATGGTGACAGCAGCTGAGAATACTTCCCTAAGGGTTGGAAATCTTTGTTGTAATTTTATTTTTAAATTGAATTCTTTATTGGTACAATTTATATACATCTCACAATCACATATAACACTGGGGAATTTGTACCAGTATATGACACAAGTTAATTCTCATTTTTACCCATATCCCTACCCACCCACACCTCCCCACCCCCTTTATACATACTCTCTTATTTTCTTTCTGAATCATATTTGTTCCTTCCCATTACATTCTCACACCAAATTTCCTATGGAAATTTCCCACTCTATAAAAGCCGTCATACTTTCTAGAGCTCATTTGCATCTATAGGCGTTCATGTCAAAGAGAAGATCCGGAATTTGCCTATCTGTGATCTATTGATTTCAATTATTAGTATATCTTCCAGGTGTCTCCATTTGCACCTAAATGGGTCAATCTTGCCATTCTTTACGGCAGAGTAATATTCCATTTTAAAGACTGAGGCGCTACCTACTGCACTAACAAGACTCCTCTGCTGGAATTCTGTGGTCATCTTTAGCAAAATCAAACTCACTACTAACATTCTAACAAAAATAAATTTTAGGTCTTTGAATAAGTCATGTGAACAGAATTGAAAATAATCTAATAAGGTACATTAAGGAATTTATAAAATTAAGTAAAATTTGGTTGAGCAATATAGTCCCTGCTGTATTATTTTAAGTAGAAGAGCCGTAAGATACCCAAAATCTGCAAAGGAAATCTCTTAATCATTGAATTAAAAGGTGAGTATATTCATCATCAAGAATAGAAGAAATAACAATCTAGAAAACTCAACAAATAAGGAATTTTCCCTACAACAGTGATGTACAGATATTTTCTTTGCATTATTCTGAAAGAATTTAAATAATTAGATATGTTTTGAGAATGAAAACACCTAGAAATGAACAATAACAGTAATATGAAACTATATGAAGATTGAGGTTCAAGATGTAAACTATTTTAGTATACTCTCTTTCTTCTTGGATAATTCAGTACAATATATTTTTATCAGTAACATACACCTATATTACTGTTATTTTTTAAATTAACAAAATGACCAGATTAAAAATATAATACTAATAAACTTATCAGTGTTCTTACGACTGATTTAAATTCAATGAAATTAACAAACAAGAAACTATGCCACCTGGACATAAATATAATTGTGCTTTTACAAAGTAAATTATGCCATTGGGAAGGAACTTGAATTTAGATGAAGACCAATTATAAATGTTTTCACATAATACTGGATGAAATTAATGTTAAGGTATATGTTTTAAGCATATAAATAACTAATAATAATAAGCTTAATATTTCACAGAATACAATGATACTAGCATTAGATAAATGATAGATAAAATAATTTGATTATATATAATGAATTTGAAATTCAAACAGATTTTATAGTTCTTCACTATAAATATATTCTCCATATGTGACTAATAACTTTGTGGAATAAGTATTAAGGTTAGTAAACCTTAAAACTATAAATTTTAAAATATTTTTAAATGGATGAAACAAAAATCGTCACCGTATTTTAATTATTTTAAATTATTGAGAAACAAAACATTGAGGAAGAGTATAATACTAGAAAGACAATGAGAAAAAAGAAAATTAGATAAATGTAACAATAATAAATTGATTTATTTTCAACTGCTTATTATTACTATTTTATGGTTGCTATTATGCTCCCTTGTATTTGCTAACAAGAATTTTGATGGAGTATGTATCACTAAAAAGAGTCAGAATATGGGTTGAAGAAGCACAATAGGTGATAGGCTGTGAATAAATGCTCCTCTTTACTTTGGGGACTGTTCTCTTCAACAGAACATGTGATGTTTTTGTAATTTACCTTCTCCATTTTCAGTATAAGTGATGCAGTATATTTTAAAGTAATAGGAAAAAAATACTGGAGCAAATGCAATTCAGCTAATTCTGCTTGTTTCTATCCTATGAACACTCAGAACTTCACATATTCTTTACAAATATATTTTAAAAGATCTAAAGTAGCTTTAAGTTTCTAAGTAGACATGCTATCTCTGTCAAGGGAATTTCATTTTGCTCTTGCAGTCATATGTTTGTGTTATATAAAGGAGAACAGGAGAACAATAAGGACATTAAAGGGATAGGTATTATTTCATATGGCAAGTTTTTTGTATTGTCAGCCAATTCAGAGGACTCAGCTATTAATCCTATTCAATTCAGTGCCTTACAATATTAAATTGTGTCTCAAAAGAGCTAGCACAATCTTGCTGATATTTTCTTGATTTCTCTTTATTTGTCTGTTTTGATATCACTTTAAAACTCATTCCCAATGAGGGTAGACATTTTGACTTATTCCTGGTCAACACAGACAGGCAAATTTCCACCCCACAGCTGAACTATGGCATTGAACTATGCACACTTCTGGTCAGCATCTGGGTTTCGAGGCTAAAGGGGAACTCTAGGTAACAGAATGATTCAGCTACTTTGTGAGGCCTCATTACCTTAACACAAGGAATGTCCTTGTTTCAAGGAGCAGGTTTAACAGTGTGACATTTTAATACAGTATAATAAAATGATATGTATATTATTTAAGACAGCTTGGGTTGCAGATGTCACATAAGGAACTAAAATAGCTTAATCAAAAGTGATCATATTGGTTTAGAGCACCTATCCAATTATTTAAATTAATGTGTATATATGCAAGAACATATATAGTTATATTCAACATATAAATGAAGACAACAATAAGAGTTGATTTCAAAAGAATGGCAAGGAAAATCTTTTAATGCTGTCTTTCTCATCTATGACTTTTTTCTCTCATCACTGTACTGTAAGCTACTTTTCTTCATTAGGTAGTAAATAGTCCATCATAAAGGCAACCCTCCTAAAAAATGGTTTTTCTCCTCCCTCTCCAGCTCTTCCTTTTTGTGTTCTTTCATTTTACTTTTTCTTTCTGCACAGTTTGCACAATTCAAAGGGAAAAGAATTTGTGGGAAAAAAAAAAAACATTAACGGCAAGAAAATGTCAGGAAGTGAGGCTGGCTTTCTCAAAGAGGGAAAACTCTGCAAAGAACAGGGATTTACTAGATTTTTTTAGAAAGTTAGTTTTACCAGAATAGGCATAAGAAAGCTTTCCCCTCATGGTAACTAATCAACATTTGGAGTAAGATCTTCCAGAAGGATTCATAAAATATTTATATGAAATTTTAAATTCTCTTAAACATTTGGAAAAAATGTGGTATCTATTTATGAGTGGATCTATGAGACAACTATAGTTATGTGCACCACTTGGTTAAAGAAGGGATCTCATAACCCCTTGCTGTTCCATAAGATTCTATTTCCCATGGTGCTGTAACTATCTTAGGCGGTGTGAGTAAATTGTGATAGTTACACAAGTTTATGCTTATCGACACACTTGTCAGGAATCACTCTGTGGTTCAGCACCATATAATTACACTTCCGCACAGACATCATCTCATTCTAATGTTACATATATCTATGAAGCAGTTGAAATATTGTTTTTCAAATTGTAAGAAGAAAAATGAAATTAGTCAATGAAGCAGAAAGAGCTTAAAAGAATTTGTTGCAATGATGATGGAAAATCAGAAGGAGAAAATAAGGAAAACAAGAGCAGACACAAACTGAATATCCATAAACCCCCAGCTCTGCCATCTAAAATGCTCTAAAATTTAAAACATTTATAGCACTGACAAGACTATAGAAGTAGAAGATCCTGTACCTACCCTTGCGTGACAAGTGGCAATCAGAATGCAGGTACACTGAAAGTATGTCTAAAGGCAATTGTAGGCTAGGTGTGTAAATTACATGTAAAAAATACTTGAATTCCATATTTAGAATTAGTCATATCCCTAAGATGTACAGGAAGAAATTGCCAATGAGAAATGTGATTATAATGTACACCTAAAATGTACACATATGCTCAATTTATTGAAAGAAAATAAAAAAGTAAGTAAGTATTCCAAACTGAATGGTCTTGAGTCCTAAGCATTTTGTATACAGAAAAATGGGACATCACAAGTTCTATTTGTCCAGAACTCAAAAGAAAGAGGCTATTTTAACTCTAGCTAAGGGGAAAGATTATCCACAACTGTTAGATTCAGGCAGCTCTGTCCTTTGAGATTCAGACACAGAAGAGATTCAACTGTTCTTAAAGATCACACTCTGGAGGAGTGACAGAAATGCAAGGAAAGGAAAATAAACAACCTGAGCTATTCCAGCCTCTTCCACCCTGCTTCTCAACAGGGTCTCAGACTGGTCAAATCCAGTTGAAGATCTGCTGACTTGAGAGGTTAGTAAAACCAGCCCTAGGGTTAGAGACATTATCATAGAAGCCGAGAAGACGAATGGTGGAGAATGGATCTAAAAGACTGGGATTCTGTCCTCACAGAAAGAAATCTGTGATGGAATTGCTTTATTATTTTTCCCACACACTGAGTCTTTTTTTTACTGAGACCAGTGCAACACATAACACTCTTAGATGTACTTGCTGTTTTTTTTTTTTTTTCTGGCTTCCATGAAAATAAAATCTAGTGTCTAAAGGCTGTAAATATTGAAAGAATCCACCTTTATAATTCTACTTCAAATTTGTTCTAGTTGACTTTATTTTTAGTTTTCACATCATAATATTATTCCAGGAAAAGCAGTTCACAATGGTGGCAATCAAAATAAAAAAAATCCAAACAGACAGAGTGCATACAAGACATAAAGACTTGTACTGAAAGGCGACACACAAAGAAATGAGTATTGAAAACATGACAGTCTTTGAGGAGAGTAAGAATCTGAACAGCAGCCCTGTTGTACTTGATGATATTTGTTTCCTCTGCCTGGGGCAGAATAATTTTCCTGCTGATGTGTTCAGTGAAAAAGACAACAATAATCCTTTCAGGATTTTTTCATTTATAATACAGAATGTTTGCTTAGCAGTTATTTTCTATCTAAATTGCTCTGATATGAGAAATGCATGTCATAGCAATCATTTCAATTTAAACATAGGTTCAATTTAACATGCTGTCCTCCTTTCCAGCAAAATATTTTATACTAACCTTGGTTGCTTAATGGGATGCAATTCTATTTCTTTTCGTCCTTGCATTCTTGAATTTCTGTAATACAGAAAGCTTTTTCCCAAACTTCAAAGTGCAAGTATTTGTTCTTCTGAACTGAGATAGGACAAGATAGCCTTTTGACCTTTCCTACTACATTTTTTCCCCCAATACCTCAGTTTCCTGTTGCCTTACATGCAATTTTAGAAGCTGCAGTAAGGTCAAACTCTTGTCTTTCAGTAAACCTGACCTCCAAATCGTCACCTATCTATTAGGTTTTATATCTTCACAGCACTTAGTACTGTCCAAACTACTTCATGTTAGTGGGGCACATCGTTTGCTCCGTGTAGATCTTAAATAGGTTTTAGAAAAAATTCAGCACTGAGGTTTTTTCATAATATTATTGTCTATGAAGTGATAACCAAGTACCAGTAGGTCATGTGTACTGTAGGAATTTCTGTGCTATAGAATTCACTTAAAACTTGGCCAACAGAGATTAATTTCTCAAAGTTGAATGTGATTGTGATGTGCATCTAACACATATTAACAAACTCAAGAGAGGAAAAGATTCAGGCAGCATGGTAACAAGTCATTCTTTTGGAATAAATGTTTTCCTCGGGAATACTACTAGCAAGGTACAGTGTGAGTTTTCAAAGTGTGGCCCAAAAATCATTTAGTAAGTTATAAATTCATTTTATTTTTGGCCAGTTTTAGATACCCAAAATAGAAGAGAATAGAAAATAAAAATTTTGATACTTTTCATTGATTCCCTTGGCTAAATCATGTGCCAAATGGTTAATTTTTCCTCATAAATGTTATACTAAATCTATGTGTGTATTTCATATACATACACTGACTCATTAGACTATAAAATACACTTGTGGTAGTTTGAAATAAAACATAAAAAAACTATAACAAAAATATGATCCATGGCCCGGGATTTAGCTCAGTTATTCCAGTGCCTGCCTCCTAAGCACAAGGTCCAGAATTATCACAATACTGGGCGTGGTGGCTCAGGCCTGTAATCTCAGCACTAGGGAGGAAGAGGCAGGAGGATTGCTAAGTTTGAAATTTGCCTGTTTTACACAATGAGCTCAGGGCCAGCCTGAACTACAAAGCGAGACCCTGTGTCAAAAAAAAAAAAAAAATCCAGATCTTTCGATAAAGAGTGTTGAACACAATAAGTGGAAGGGTCAAGAAAGAATTACTAGCCTTGGGGTGGGACTGGTTTCAGAAACCCTTTGACTATCTCTCTCTCTCTTACTCTGTTTTATACACACACACACACACACACACACACGCACTTACACACACACACATTGAGTCTGTTCCTCTAGACATTTTATACTATAGGGCCTATGATAATATTCAGACGTCAGTCCAGACAAAGTAAGTTTCAGTTCCTACTACATAAAACAATAGATGTCTGATGGAGTAAACTAGAAATAGATTCTTATCAGGAAAATACAAAACACAGGTCCACTGCCTTTGTTTTGAAATGGAGCTAAATGCTAAGGTTATGATCAGAACTGCTGCTCAAAATGGTATTAAGGAAGACCTGAGATTTCTGCATTTGTAGGAGATAATTCTCTCAGTACATTTTACTTATAAAGGCCGGAGAATCCTGCCAGGCTGTAAACAAATAACCGGGAATTCAGAGCCCATTAACCGGCTGGAAATAAATAACTGGGAGTTCAGAGCCAATTAACCACCTCTATATGTATATATGCATATGAATATATATATGTCTATACACATATGAATATATATACACATATGAATATATGAATGTTGTATTTGCATATATTATATATATGTAAATATTGTGTATATATGTATATATGACAACAATGCAAATTATATACATATATTCAGATGAATATTGTATATATGTACACATTGTATATAAACATATGTATATGTATGTATATATACACCCAATACAGTGGCAGTGTAAGGAGCAACAATCAGTATTATAGTAATTGTTTTCTTCAGTAAGTGAGTGGCTCAGGTAAAATACAAAGATGTTTGGGTAAATAGCAGTTGGGAATGGGAAAGACTTAGCCTGAGGCAAGGTGACAGCGACCTAAAGTTGCCACAGTGTCAGCCTTCAGTTCTGGAGAGTATGTTAGAAGGGAGAGTGGAAACAGTGAAAAAAAAAAAAAAGGAAGAAAACATTTAACTGAAGAGAATCATTTCTATTGTGATTTGCTTCAGGCCTCCAGAGAAAAACATGCAAAACTGATCTGTGTGAATAATTTCTCCTACTTCGGAAATGCATAATAGATCCTAATGCTTCTGTCCATTTAAATGCATCAGTGGTTTCATATCTCCTATTTATTTCTTCTAAATTTGGTTATATCGACATTGATGTTAAAATTTTTCATATTCTGTCATAATCCCTATTTAATGAGTAAAACATGTTGGTCTCTGACATATTATTCTTATATTATTTTTATTTTACATGCTTTTGAAAGCTGATAGTTAATTTGCATAGTGTAGTCTGCTACTACATAATATCACTGTTTGAGTAGGGTATAAACAATAGAAATATATTTCTTGTAGTTTTGCAAACCAGAAATCTAAGTTTAGGGCCCCATAATAATTTGATCAGGTGGGCTGGAGATTTAGCTCAGTGGTTCTGGCGCCTGCCTCGCAAGGCACAAGGTCCTGAGTTGATTCCTGATAACTACATACAATGCTGGGCATGGTGACTCACGCCCACCAGCAAACAATACCACATACCACAGTGCTGGGCATGGTGGCTCACGCCTGTAATCCCAGCACTCAGGAGGCAGAGGCAGGAGGATTGCTGAGTTTGAGGTTTGCCTGGGTTGCAGAGTGAGCTCAGGGCCAGCCTGAACTACAAAGCAAGACCTTGTCTCAAAATAATAATAATAATAATAATAATAATAATAATAATTCGATTAGATTTTGATAAAGGATCTCTCTAGGGTTGTAGACTATTGACTTTATATCTTTTCATGCCAGGAAAAGAGATTTTTGAGGTCTCTTATAAGGATACTGATTTTATTCATGATCAAATTACTTCTCAAATTCCAGTCTTTCAATATTATCAAATTAGGATTTAAGAGTTCAACATGTGAATTTAGGAGGAGACACAAACATTAACTCATAACAATGACCATATTTTTTTTTAATTTCACTTTATGTTTACTTTATGGTGGCAGTGCCCTTCTTTAAAACTTAAAAAGTTTAAGACTGGAGATTTGGCTAAGTGATTCTGCACATGCTTAGCAAGCACAAAATCCTGAGTTCAATTCCACATACAATACCAGGTGTGGTGACTCACGCCCACCAGCAATCATTGCCATATAACACAGTGCCAGGCTTGGTGGCTCACGCCAGCAATCCCAGCACTCAGGAGGCAGAGGCAGGGGGACTTCTGAGTTTGCGGCTTGCCTGAGCTACACAGTGAGCTCAGGGCCATCCTGAACCACAAAGAAAAGTTTAACTCTTAAAAATGATGTTCATGTGAATTTAAAGTCCCAGGGAAAAAAGACTGCTATGATTTGTTACTTTTATATATTTAATGCACTACTACACACTAGTAAGAATTAAGTTTGTCCTCACCTTTTCTTTGCCCTAAGGAATTATAGACTAGGCAAACCATTCAGTTTCAGTCATATTGATAATTATATGTCCAGCCTAAGGAGCAATTTCTTGTTAATAGATATTTGTCAATTTAGACAACATGTGTATTGCAAAAAAATCCTAATAAGTTTTAAAATTTGTATGTTTTGAAGAATCAAATTGGAAAAGTACTTCTGGATATTTGTACTTAATAAGTTAAACTGTGACCCTGTGTTCAGATTCTACAGAATGAATAGAAGTTATAATGTAAACAGTGGCCTACAAAGTCAGCGTTGTTTTGCAAATCAATATTTGGCAAGTGTGACATTCAGCCATACAGAGAGTCATGCTGACCTTTTCAGTGTGCTGCGTCTTCCAACTCTTGTTCATATGCTGCCAACACAAGCTAAATTCTATGTACAGTTGGAAATTTTTCAATAGAGTTGGAATAAATTGCATTTAAATAGCCCTTTAACTTGATCTGGAAACTAAGGGACAATAACAAAATTAGTTAAAGTGATATAAATGCTATCCTTAACAAAAGAGGATTATTTTTAGAGGTTGCTAAAAACTCACCCTAAAATTGTGTTTCTTTGATCTTACAATGGTTTTTCCTATGATTAATATAAATGGAAAAAGTCTATTTCTTTGGAAAATTTCAATTCTTAATTACATTGTGTTAATAGTCTTACTTAGAAATTCATGGATGTATCATATTAGCAATATAATTTCATTTTACAAAAAGTTTTAAACATTTTAAACTGAAATAGCAGAATTTCACTTTTAAAGTGAAGGCTATTTTAAATCCCCAGTAAAACATAGTTATTCTCTTCGTCACCTTAAGGATGAGTCAGTTGTAATTCTCTATATACTGTTGGCACAAAAAAAAAGACTTACATACAAAGGATCATATGTGGAGCTGCAATCATGGCTTTGAGCTCATGGATGAAATGTTTGTCTCAAATGATGTGCTGGTCATCCGCAATGGCAGCATATTTATGAGAGTTTCTTAAACTGACATCCTCTATTGAGCTTCAAAGAAGTTTTGTTCTAGCAATGATGGCATTAAAAGTTCTTTTTTCCCTTGAAAATTTCAAATTCTGGCAAAAATAAAAGATCACCCCATGATTTTGTACACAGTGCAACAAGAAGAAAATAATTTAATTTAAAACATTTTCCATGTATTCTTGTGAATTTGACTTTTGTTTTTAATTTTTAAGACAGGCTCTCACTTTGTAGTTCAGGCTGGCCTTGAAAGACAATTAGTCTTTTACAGTTGTATAGTTAAATGAGATATGTTTATCAGAATAGCTAAAAGTTGAATGAGTATAAATTTCCACATAAAAATATACTTAGTAGAACAGTATTCTGATATATTAGATTGTTTTCCATGTTTTCACATATTGCTTAACCTTTCCCAGAGTGTTTCATTTCAAAACTCATGTTGATATATTGTATTCAAAGAATATTTATTTTTATGAACAATATATTTAAAGGAGTAAGATTTTAAACAGAACTACAAAGCATCTTACTATCTCAGAGACTCAAAGTTAAAAAGGAAATGATATCCCAGATTCAGAAAAGAAAATGATTGAATCACATGCTAAGGGGGGAAAAATCTATTTGCAATAGAATTTCAGAATGAATGACGTTAGAATACTGAGCACAGGCCACAAGGAAACAAGGAGTCCCCGGTCACGTGCTTCAGAGCCGTGGTGTGCACGTGACACTTCCCAGTGCCCCAGCAGAGAGAAGACTCCTCCCTGAGAAGTTTCAACATTATGGCTGAGGCAGCTCACTTTCTTCTGAATGCATCATGATTCCCATGTACCCAAGAGGATCACGGACAGGACACAAAATCCAGCAAATCTGACATATTTTGGAGTCTGAATGAGGAAGAAACAGCTTTGAAATGTACAGATGTTACGAGCAGTTACAAAAGTACCCCTGTGCAAATCAATGAGAGACACGATGGTTATACCAAAATCATGGAAGTTTGCTAATTTCGTAGGCTTTTGCACATTTACTCAGCTTCAGGAAACTGAAGAAAAGGAGGAAGGGAGAAATGAAATAAATCTCACTGCCTGAAAGTAAATATCTTTTTTGGTCATAACTGTAAATTCATAATACAAAGAGAGTCAAATCACTGAAGGATGGAAATAAATTACTTGTACAACTGAATTTACAGAGTAAAATGTATAGTCAATGATGTGTGTAACATATATTCTACATTATCTTTTCAAATGCATATTATATTCAAAAATGTTCTCACTTCTTGATGACTACTTCAAATATCTGCAGGCATCCTCCTGTCACTTCTGTCATGATGACATGGCAGGCTTTGGAGGGTGGGAAGGAGGAAGGTGTCCTGGCACAATAAACAACTGTGACTGTCACGGAAGCCAAAAACAACAGCCTGGGGTCATTTTGCTATTATCTACATATTTTTTGTATTATTTTCCTTATATTATTGCTCCTATCAAAAGGAAAATAGCAAGCAACAGCTGGGAATAGTCTGGAACTGTCATTTGTGCCTCAGTGTTAATAGAAGCTGACTTGCCACTCCTAGCTGTGCTACTATGTTCTGTTTCACTAGCTGATGGAAACAACTGGAAGCACATTGGTATCAGTGAAAGCCTTGGTGATCCCGGAAGATTGAGACAAACACAAGACTGCTCCAGCACCATATTGAATGTACACACAAACAACACAAAGGCACACACACACACACACACACACACACAGAAATATTACTCAAAAGTCAAAGCGAACACATCACCACTTCATCTCGACTAATCTTTGGAACTGCTACTCCTTTGTAATTGTAGATGCTATTTGTTCCTCCTACACTCTAGGTATAAATGCTTAAAATAATCATGAAATCACATTGTTTAATGATATTGTTGCATCCAAAGCAGCCCTGTCTTCTTGAAATTTCAACTAAAATTACTAACATAAGCAAATGCTCTACGTTAAATACTTTCTTTAAAAAAAAAAAAAGATTTGAATCTTTACTCTATTTCTAACATGCCCATGATTCACAGTGGTGTTCAGGTCCCCATATTTCAACCTCTAAATAAATTCAAGCTTGTGACCCTTCCGCATAGGCAGCTGAGTCATTTTGGTTAGGAGGGAGGTAATCACAGTTCCATAAAAGAATTGTTACATGTTTGTAGAATGTGAAAACATGCCACACATTTAAGTACTTATTAAAATTACTATAACATATAATATGGTAATTTATATATTCTATAAGAATAATGAAGTATTACTGTGAAACCTCTCAAATGACACTTAGGAGTTATGCTTTGGCTTCAGGTGAAAAGAAAATAGTTTTTGGAAATACATTTCTAATCCCACAAATTCTGAAAGATTTGTAAATCCATCTGTAAAACAAATATTTTAAGGGATAGGAAGACTTTTTAAGTGCAAACTGCAAACCTGACAGAAAAAAAGTTAACTAAAATCTCAGACTTTATCATAGTACGTGTTAAAGAGAATTGTCATTAATTTCACAGAGGATAGATTATGAGAATTTAGTTTATTGTTTTGTCAGGACTAACTACCATTAAGAATAAAAGCAGGTAAGGAATAGTTTCCTATTCTGTAGCTTGTTTTTCCCCTCTGTTGGTTGTTTCTTTTGCCGTGCAGAATTTTTAATTTGATTTGATCTTATTTTCTGATTCTTGGTACCATTTCCTGTGTAACCTAGGTTTTCTTTGAAAAGATCTTGTCTATGACTATGACTGTGAGAGTTTTGCCTATTTTATCTTCCAGCAGATTGTTTCTGTTTCAACAGTTAGATCTTTGATCAATTTTGACATTAGTTTTGTAAAGAAGTAAAAATAAAATTAGATCCCCCAAATAAAAGACCTAATCAAAAATGGGCAAGTGCAATGAATAAACCCTTCCTAGAAGAAATACAACTGGAGATACAGAATTCAGTTTCTGTAACAATCATCCATAAGAATTAGTTTTTATGTAAAGTAGCAATATAATTTATTATAGCAAAAAGTTATATATTAATATGATGAACCTAATATTGTCACAGTCAGTAATTCTTTGACTATATTTTATTTCCTGTGATGTTTTTCTTACTACAGTAGTCTACCAATCATACTTATGTAACCTCCACTTACATTTCTCACATAGCTATTTAAATCCTATTTTGTTTTTATTACCACATCTTTGCATATAAGAAAACTATTAAACTTCATAATCTACTGAATGTAAGAAGGAAATGCTAATGATGACACTTTTATGCATTTGATCATTTCATATTAGCTATAATGTATGAGTGTTTTATGGGTAAGTGTGAAAACTGAATATTGAGTTAGCTGTGCAATCACTTATTCAGCAAGGTAGCCTAAATATAACAATTTCTGGGTAGCTTGCTGTGTTTGGAGAGGACAGTAATAGATGAACTAGAGCTATAAATGGAATAGCAGCTAGATACACATTTTTTATTAATATCAGGCATCTTACTGGTAGCTTTCCAAAATATATGCTGAGATCCAGAATACTTTTTCTTATCTAAAGGAAAGATCAGTAGATTATTGGCCATTTTATGTGTTTTTGTGGGACAGACTTTTCATTATGAATAGTGGATGTTCATATTTTTTAGGTAATGCATATTACAAAATTCCTGAACAATGGAACAAAAATTGTTCTCTCTCTGTCTCTGTCTCTGTCTCTCTCTCTCTCTCTGTCTCTCTCTCGCTATATATATGTATGAAAAGTACATTGTTCTGTTTAGTGTTTTATAACGCATTAAGACAGCTCTAAATATGCTAAACAGTGTTATCAAACCTGATGTTTGATTAATATGATTAATGGATATATTATTTTTAATGTGAAGTATATAGATGATGACTTCTTGCCTTTTCTGAAGGTCCAGAATACTGGGCCTGGGGCTTAAGGCTGGTCTCAGTTGGCATCCCAGGTGGCAGCACAGTCACCAGTGGAAAGCCCTGGAACAGAGCCAGCTCGACAGCAGTGAACTTGTACTCACTGCGTTGCAGCTCCACTGGACAGCACGGTGTGCCAAGTACATGATGGCGGGCTACCTCACCAGCTGTTGCATGGTGGGCTGATGTAGAGAGATCTCAAATAAGGCAAGTTGCCAGAACCTACTGCGGACACATTAAAGAACAATTCAAGTATTGACACATGGCTACACAATAATGGGAAATAAGACCCAGGTGAAAGGCCAAGCCACTGTGGAGTAATCAGAATAGCCAAGATGTACAGCCAAGTGGAGACACCATTTCAAATTGCATCAGCTTTTGTAGAATAGTCACTCTCTAAAGTGAAGGGCTCTGTCCATCAATGTTCTTGGAGTAAGTGTGGCTGCTTTGTTATCATACTTATTAGAAGCATCAAAATAATTTAAAATACATGTTTTAAAATAAGCACACTAATATTAATGTTCTAATTATGCAAAGTAGTCTGTTGTATGAAAAGCTCTTCATAATGGTTAGTGCCACATATACATTAAACATGCAACATATTCAAATACATATTCAGAGGCTGGTGGATTGGATAAAAAGCACTTGAATTGGGGACTTTTCAAATATAGGGCCTAGTTGCCTTTGTAGCTTTCTAGAAGGTCAGTTGATCTATGATTGGAAGAGTGAAGTAGTCAAAAGTAACTAAGTGCAGCCATAGCAGCCATCCATCCAAAGGCTGAAACCATACCTATGTATGATAATGTACTGTGTCATTTTAGCTCTGAGCAAGTTGCACACATCGAACAGTTTCATTTACCATATCTGGACAAAGTAACTTCTGGGAACACAATATTCAGACAGCCATCGGCACTATTCCTGATCCTGCGATTTTCACCAAGGAATGTATATATATGGTTTATTGTAACCAATGACAAGTCAGTAGTTTTCCTGAATAATATCAGTGCCGGAAAATATGAGTGGAATCTATCTGGTTTCAGGCCAATAATAGAGTACATTTCTTACATGAAATAAAACCTAAATGACAAGGAAAAATATGACTGCAATACTTAAATCTACAAAGTTTCTCTAGGAGTTATATTTGAAACTGACTGGCAAATGAACTCTAGTGGCTCCTGTACTTTCTATCTTTATGTCTCTGGTGTCCAGCATGGACTTTAAGAAATTAAATATTAAATAATTAGGTTTGATATGAAGGAAGGTTCTCTGTACATAAATTCTCCTCTATCGTCTTAATTTAATATTTATTTTTATAAATTTTTGATAGATTATATTGTCTTCAAATGATGAGTCCTTTAATTTTTTTGGAGGTCTTTCCTTGTTTTTTATCATCATGTCCAAAATGCATACTGCTGGTCCAACTATAAATATCCATCTCCAACCCTAACTGATTTCCTGATTTCTAGTCTAGCTCTCAGGGTTCTCCTAGAAAAATTTACATAAATACTTTCTTCAAAATTAATTCAACAAATATTTACTACGTAGAATGTGCCATGGACAAGTCTTGTGGAAATGTTGTGAACAGACAGGTTCAAGTGAATTATGGACAGGTTGAAAGATGCATTGGGGAGGATTGAAGTGCATGATGCATATTAGTCACTTTAGTTGTATTATTATCGAATGGAAGTATGTGGCAACATAATCACACAGTCATTATAATATAGGATCAGTGATCCTAAAGTCATTTTCCTGCAAGATGGTTCCATCTTGGATAAATGGGAGGACAGTGACACCCAAAATACATTGCTTTCATTCAGACTATGCCATCATCTAATTTTGGTTGCTGTCATTGCAGAAAACCCTGCTTCCCAGATAAGACGGTGGAACTGGAAGCAGGCTTTTCAGTGCACTTTTGACAATCTGATGATACTCTGCCTTGACTTTAATCTAGGACATATGGCGATGTAAAGTTGTCTCGTGTGTTCTTTTAAGACCACCATTATTTGCAGTCTAAGAGTTGATGCTCTTATGGTTTATCTAGTTCATTCAAAAATGGGTCCTGGATCCATTTCTCTCCAGGTTTTGGATCACGTGCAGTTGGGAAGTCATCTGCAGAGGTTTTTGCAAGCTGAGAGAAATTATTATGCACCAACTGGGGGAGACTTAGGCTCCATTTCCTTTAGAAAGTCTCTTAATTTTAGAATCATATCACAAAACCAAGAGTACACTCATTGCCACCTAATTCCACACTGCCTCAAAATGCTGACTTGAACACAATTGTCATCCTTTCCTGAAGTGACACATTGAGTTCAAGGAGCAAGTTAAATATGTCACATGAATAAGCAAATTTTGCAACCCATTTTGTCACTAAAATGTGCTGCTACTGGTAACTGTTTTGGTAAAAGAAATATTGGAATTGGTGCTTTCAGCAAAACTTCTGAATAGGTCACAGATGTGTAAATATTGTATCTTTTATCTGGTAAGAAACACTGAAGATTTTAATGAATGTATGATGGATATTGTGTAAAAGAATATATCCAAAGGGAAGTGGGGTGGGGGGTAGGTAATGAGAGCTAAAAAAAATGTGGTGACAATAAAAAAGGGAAACAAAGCTTATGCATTTAGGGAGAGGGGTGTTGTAGGGTGGTCAGGGGAATGGGAAAAATGAGAATTAAAGGGTGTCTTATACTGGAACAAATTCTCAATATTGAGTGTGTTCATGATGTGTATATGCAGTAACTAATAAAGATTTTTAAAAACAGACAAACAACTTCTGGTCAAAGAACTACCTTTAGGAAGCCATCTCACTTCTGCACAGATACGAGAGAAGCCATGTGTGCTCTGCCTCCATCTCTTCACGGTGCTGTGCAAACAGATACCAGTTAAAAACATGCACTCTAATATGGTTGCTATGTTTAACTATATCCTCCAAAAAGTTTTTAATTTCAAGTGATAGTTTTCAACTAGCAGGATTTCTCTGTGATGATGCAGTTGTAGACTCACTTTCACAAGCCACTTCTGTGACTGGAGTTAAGAATCCAGAAAGCTGTGCAATCATGACAGCCTCTCTGTCCCCACATAGACTAACTTTTCTCCAGTTTCATTTTCCTTATATGTAATTTTCCTATGGTTCAGTAGTTCTATACTTGTGATATTGCTTGATACCAGAAAGCCACATAGCATATCCTTATTCAGATCTTCCTGAAAAAAATATATGCCAAAGCAAACATTGTTATTTTTTTTGTCAAAATTGCTAGACTCTTCAACCTGCATTGCATACTCCAATGATAATTTAAACATTTCTGTCAATTGTGGGTCCATATCCCATTCTGTTTCATCAGTTTGTCCTTACAAGGTTACCTGTAAAAGGAGCATATGCCACCTTCTTAAATAGCAGTGTCTTCTGACAGTTTGCAACAAATATCTTTGTTGTAGGTAAGATCAACTCTTCAGACAGAATTAAGGATTTCTTAGCTTTAGCAATGTTACCCACTAAGAATGATACTTCCCCTGAAGAAACATTTGTTGCAATGGTGGCCATAGGAATTGCTTGCGTTCTTCATGCTCACATTATTATTTTCTTTTGAAAACCTCAAGTACGTGTTCTAATACAGGGTTTTTCTCTAGTGTGAAAAACTGTAGGTGTAAATGAGGTCTAAAGTTTCTGATGGGTATTATGAAATAGAAAGAAAATATTCAAAGGGAAACGATAACTGCGTGGGGGCAAAGGAAAGCAAAATAGGAAAAGGAAAAATTTGATGGTAAAAAGAAAAAAAAAAGAAACAAAGCATATGTGTATAGGAGTGTGGGGGTTGAAGGAATGTCAGAACAATGGGAAAAATAAAAATCAAGATATATTATATACAGTTACAAATTTTCCAAAATGGATGTGATCATAGGGCCGGAGATTTAGTTAAGTAGTTCTGGCACCTGCTTCGCAAGCGCAAGGTCCTGAGTTCAATCCCTGGTAACCATATACAATGCTGGGTATGGTAACTCATGCCCACCAGCAATCACCAGTACATACCACAATGCCGGGCGTGGTGTCTCACGCCTGTAACTCCAGCACTTGGGAGGCAGAGACAGGAGGACTGCTGAGTTCGAGGTTTGCCTGGACTACATAGTGAGCTCAGTGTGCCAACCTGAACTATAAAGCAAGACCCTGTCTCTAAATAAATAAATAAATAAATAAATAAATAAATAAATACAGCAAAATAATTCATCCACATGTCAAAATAGTTGAAGGTGTTTTAAAAGGTCAGTTTATTGTGGTTTTAAGAATTAACAGTAACTAAGGAGAATGAAAGCTTGCGCAGCAGGATGAATGAAGCAGAGAACCGAATCTCAGACCTAGAGGACAGCATAGCAGCCAGCGAGCAGGAAAGGTATAATCTATGGAAAAGAGCAAGGGATCATGAGAAATCAATTCAACAGCTTCTAGATGACTCAAAGATAAATAACATAAGATTGATTGGAGTCACTGAGGAAGCA
>PVIC010006120.1:0-55972 GCA_004025085.1 Thryonomys swinderianus | reverse complement strand
AAGCATTGAGAAAGCAGTACACAAACAGAAGAAGGATGTCAACTAGCACACAATTAACTCTATTCAAATTTAGTCCGAACCTGCACAGGAACAGGAAGGAAAACAACAAGTAGCCAACTTGAGGAACAGAGGTCAGGGGTCCAAGTCAGAGGTCATTTACCTTCCCAGTCAGGCATCCCAATGCAGCGATCCAGAGGTCACAGATCATCTTGGGAGCTGGGCAGCACTGTTTGGCAGAGTGCAGATCTCGCAACTGCTAGTTGGTGCAGCACCCAGTGCAGATCTCCAGGCCTGAAAAGTCTCCCCCAGCAGGGTCTGCTCCCCACAATGGATGGATGGATGGATGGACAGACGGACAGATGGATGGATGGATAGGTGGATGGATAGGTGGATGGGTAGGTGGATGGATGGAGGGAGGGATGAGGTTGTGAGCCTGAACATAAGTGATGTACGACAGAAAGGAGGGAGCTCTAGGACCCACCAGAAACAGCCAATGGGGAGTGAGAAGCCAAAGAGAAGGATGAGGGGTGGGAGTGAAGAGAGAAAAGAATTTGTGATTGCAAAATGGAGCAAGTACCCAAATCTACCTGGATTTCCCCGGAACGGGATAAATGAAGAAGGGGCTCATTGGTGCGGGTCCCACAGAACTGAGCTTCTTTAAAAACACATTCTCCTGTCTGGCCACCGTAGGAAGCTGAAAGGGAGAATGACCAGCCCACGAACACGCGTGGTTGAGTCACGGGGCTGCCCCGGTCAGGAAAGCCAGGACACGTGGCAGAAGCGGCTGAGCCCACGGGGTCGGAGGAGCGGGAGGACCTGGCCCAGGTCCAGGAGGAGCCTCGGGGAGGAGGCGCTGGCGGGGCAGCCCGGGCTCGGCTCTCAGTTGGCAAGGGCCGCTACGGCCCCTCACACAGCGAGTGGCGGGGCGCTGGAGATTCGGGGGCCATCAGAGGGGAGGACCTGGGCGACTAAGAAGGAAGGGAAGAAGCCGGGAGGAAAGGGAAAGGGGAGAAAACAGGAGCACGACACGCCAGACACAGCAGGCGTGGCCGGAGCGGCCCGCTCGGTGCCCGCTCACAGGAGCGCGGGCTCCAGTCTGCTCTGGGCGGCCGCAGGGCGACCCTTCTGGAAGCCACTGCTCGGAAACGGAGAAGCCAGCGTGGTGCTGACCCTGACCTGAGGCCCCAGGACCTGCGGCAGGTGCTCCGGGGCCGGGGCCGCCAGCAGGCCGCTCGGTTCGCACGTGCCAGGGCCCCAGGAGCTGCCAGGAGCCACCCCGTGCCCACTCCTCCCTCCTGGCCCTGGTCCCTGGGGCCGATCTGAGCCGCGGGCTCTGCGGGACGCGCTCTCTCAGGGTGGAGCGGAAGGAGCCGTGGGAGGCACCGGTGGGGACGCGTGTCCCTCACCCGGTTCTGTCTTTAAATGAAACGCAGAACAAGACGAACGAGGAACACCGGCTCCTCACACGGGCGCAGCTTCGTGTGTCCTCCGACGAGCAGGATCGCCGACCGCGGGCCGGGCCGTGTGAGTGGCTCTGAGCCCCTCCCGTGTCCGTGGCCCCTGGTGAGGGGGTGCGGGGGGCGCCCCTGCCACCCACCCACCCCCGGTCAGGCGCAGAGCCAGGGGCCCCGGTGGGACCAGCAGTCTGCCCCGACGGCTCCATTTCCCGGGTGAATGAGCTTCGGGGCGGCCCCTGAACGCCCCTCGGAGGAGGCACCCGATCTGGCCACAGCACGAGGTGGTGTCAGGGCTGCGGGCTGCGGTGGCAGCGGCGCTGAGGGTGGCAGCCTCAGCCCTCTGCCCGCCCAGCGGACAGCGCGGCCACCCCAAGTGTCGGTAACTCATGTTACAGTGACAGCCAGGTGTCCACTCCCAAGCCGGGCACAGCCATCTGAGAAGGACTTGCCGTGGGCCATGCTTTCCTCAGAACCAGTAAGTTTCCAGGAAAAAATGTAAAGAGTCCCAGCCGGGTCTCCGGGCTGCAGTTCTCCGGCAGGTGTGGGGGTCCCTGGAAGTCAGATCCAGAAGCCTCTGTCCCTCCAGGGGACGGGGGCTGGGCCTGCTCCTCTGGGGGCATCGTGGGCGCACCTCGGGCTGTGTTCCCTCACTCGGGCATCGAAGGAGGCGCCCAGAGGACAGGGTGGGCCCAGGACGGACCCCAGAGTGCGCAGACCCGGGCTCTTGCCGTCCTGGGCTCTCGATTCTGTCTGTAGAGCGGGCTGTTACTGAGCTACTATTACAGGAGAAGCTACCAGTACGGGCTTAAACGTAGCACCCTGAAAAGCCCAAAGAGAAGATTCACCAGGGAGGGAAAGTGGGGCTGGAAATCCCAGCCACGTGCGTCCCTGGGGTGCCGGGCTGGAGCCTTGGGGACCGAGGGGCTCTAGAGGGGTGGAGAGACCCCCACGGAGACCCCGCCTCCCCCCACCGCACGTGCCCGCTGCTCCCAGAGTTCTCCTGGCAGAATTGCCCGGCTGCGCTCCCCGCCTCAGGGCAGGCCAGCGCGTGGCGTCAGCAGCGCAGGCCGAGGCGGCGTCCCGGTCTCCGAGCCGCTCGGGACGGGCTGGTGCAGCGCAGCGGCCTCCACGCCAGGCGGGGCGGCGGTCTCAGCCGGCGCCTGCCCGGGAAAGTCTTTCTGAACGCGTCTCCTCTGCCGGCCCTCGCCCTTTCACCCAACACCCCGGACTGTTATCTCCACGTGAGCCCGGAACTCGGCTCCCCCGGCTGATGGTTTCAGCTGTTTCAGCCTCAAAGCTTCGGCGCAGCGGGGCTCAGAGCTCCGCCCAGAGGCAGAGGCCCCAGGCGGCACCACCCCAAAGCCACCCCGTCGGTCCCGGGGTTCGCCGAGTCTCCGCTTTTCACTAGTGTACGTTTACAACTGTACCGCACGTAGCCTCTGCTGTCCTCTTCACTAGTACATGTCCGCGGTACACGCCGGTGGCCCCCAGGCACGCGGCGGGGGCACACAGCTCAGCCCCGGTCTCCGCAGGGCCCTTCCCCTCCGCGCCCCTTCGTCCCCTTCCCGTTCCCGTGTAACACGGCCATAATCAGGGTTCGGCCCAGTTTCCGGTTAGAGATCTTAGGGGTTTCAAATTTGTAATTTTTTTTTTTTTTTTTTTAGACAGGGTCTCGCTTTGTAGTTCAGGCTGGTTCTGGGCTCACTATGTAGCCTAGGCCAGCTTCAAACTCAGCAATCCTCCTGCCTCTGCCTCCCGAGTGCTGGGATGACAGGCATGAGCCACCACACCCGGCATGAAATTTTTTTGAAGTACACCGAGCGATGAATTTTTATAGGTTCTGCTGTTGTTTGCCGTCTCGTTCTTGCCCCTCTACCTGACTTCTCTGGCTTTCCCGCCGATCTCTCAAGGGCCTCAGCTGTAGGACTCACAGGCTGTCTTCCACGCGTAGGCTGCGACGTCCCGCAGCGAGGGCTCCGGCCCGGGGCCACTTTCCACCCGGCACTGGGTGACCTTCAAAGGGTCCTGCTGCCCGGATCCCCACGGGGGCGGCAGCCGGGAGACCCCCTTGTCCTGCCCCAGGCCCGGCGGCGGAGCTCGTGTTCAAGGTTTGCGCTACTGAACGCTCGGTTGATTTCACTGCTAGACAAATACGATGATCAGTTTGAGTTCGGAGGGTCCCCGACATTTTCTCTGCGGCCTGGTGTAGATAAATTCCCAGGGTCACCGGTTGGGGCTTGACCAGTGGCCCGATGCTGCCCAGGGTGTGGGTGCTTGTGTGTGCGTTTCCTCACACGCGCTGCACACCTGTCCAGCAATAGGTTACTCTGTCTGCAGCACACTCGTCCGGTGTCACAAGGCGTGGTCTATAATCCCATGGACATCTCTTTCTCCAAGTGGTTTACTTATTTTTCTCCCACGTGGTTTTTACAGCTGTTCTGTGGACAGCATCTGGACATTTTATGATGTGCTGTATAAATTTTTACTTTTCTAAAATATAGAGTCTCATCCTCCATCAGCGTTAAATGATCATTATTCTCTTTTTATAGCTTTGCTCTTGGTCTGTCGTGTCCCGAATCAACACCGTCACAAAATGTATCGTGAACGACTGTGAAACAGAAGCAGCGAGCAGTGCGGGCGCAGCGCCTCCGGATGCCGGGTGCAGCCCGCTCTGGAGAGACTCCGCCGCCCGACAGACCCGGAGGTCAGGGGCGGAGCAGCCCTTCCTGCGCCCCCGCTGCTGCGCCACCCCCTGCCCCACACCACCCTGGGGTCGGGCAGGCGCACCCCCCAAGGGTCGCTGGGTGTCAGCCCACGCCCCGCCCACTCACAGCCGGAAGTCCCACCCTGCCCTCTCTGCTGAGCTCGGGGTTCTGCCCGGAGCCAGACCTCGTCCCGGGGGCCTCAGCCGGAGACCCCACCCTGGCTCCCCCTTTGCTCCGTCATCTCAGGGTTCGCTTTGGGCTCCTGAGGCCAGCCTGTCCCCTACCTGGTGCCAGTGGAAATGCTGTCACCTTCGCATCCCGCTGCCCCCACCTCTCCTGCTCCAGGTGGCACGAGCTGGGCACGGGAGGTCACAGTGTCTGAAGGGCCTGGCCCCTGCTGCCCCGCCGTGCCCTGTCTGTGGGTGTCCTGTCCCCGGGGCCCCTGGCAGCAGCCGAGAAGTGCTGGCTCCAGCTCCCAGACTCCCCCGCCTGAGCCAGTCGCTGGCTTCTCACTAGAGGTGCCCTGTGCTGGCTCTGCCCCTTGCATGCCCAGGTGACCCCACTACCCCTCAACGGAGCCTCAACCCCGTAGTTCACCAGGCCGCAGAGAGGTCAGAGGAGAGGCCCTGGGGACAGGAGGCTCCAGGGCAAAGGGGGCTGGGCATTTTGAGCAGGGACTGCTCGGCCAGCGGAGCCAGGTAGGGGTCTTCAGGACGCGACAGGAAATGCAGGGGCCACTCCCGCCCACGCGTGGAGCCAGTGCTCCCCGGACCTGCACCCCTGCCAGCGTCCCCACCGGAAGCCCCACTGTGGCCATCGGCGGCGTCACGGGGCGCGGAGCAGGACGCCCCGCCCCCCCCCAGCAGCCGCGGTGGGTCTCACTGCTCCCCGGAGCTGGGCTTGTCCTTCCGCCCCGGGGAGCCTCGCTTCCTCCAGGAGGGTGGTGAGGGACCCGGGGCTCCGGGCACTGAGCCTCCTTCACGTGCACAGGGGACCAGGAAGCCCCAGCGTCCGATGCCTCAAGCTCGGCCAGGGACGGACACAGGTGGACACGGCCGTCTTTCCTTCCCTGTGCAGCCGTCCCGAACAGCGTCTGTGTGACTCAGGCCTCAGGCCCGTGGGGTTGAGCCAGCACACGGAGATGTGAGGAAGCCGCACTGTTATCTGACGAATTCATCATGTGCACGATTTACTTGTGGGTTGCGGGAAATCAGTGGTTGCCTGGTAACCAAAACTGTCCTCTCCCAAACCTCCCGGGCTACGCAGTCGGACCTGAGGCTCCTGCGGCCCTGCCCGACTCTGCCCAGCAGGCTGAGCTCCTGGGGCTGCGGGGCTGGGGCCGAGTCAGCCCCCTCGTGACCGGGGTCCCCGGGAGCACACGAAGGCGTCTGTGGGGCTGCAGCGGGCCCCGCATCCAGCCAAGGGCAGAGGTGGAGGGAAAGCCCCCCCCACGGGCTGCCAGGGCGTGAGCCGCTGCCTGGGGGTCTAGACATGCACTGGGTGATGCTGCCGCCGCCTGGGACCCCTGGAGAGTCGCGGTGCCCACCCTGGTGCCAGGCCCCCTGCCTCCCCCCCGGGATGCATTTGGAGCTGGGGTCCAGCATGACTGGACCATCCAGTGACCCAGGATGTTCCTCCCTCCCAGCCCTCCTCTAAGTACCTCCTTGGGGTCCGTCGGCCTCTCTTAGGGACACTGCCCGTGGGCAGCCCAGCTCTGAGCTGTGGTCAAGAGGGGGAGGCAGGTGCCCCCCAGCCAGAGCCAGACTCCCAAGGCCAGCACGCTGGCCCCGCCTAGCAGGACCCGTGGGGTCTGTGTGTCTTTTCTCCCTGGATCGCAGCCTCCTGTCCGTGCTGCGTGACCCAACTTGCAATCCTACCTCTCCTTCGCTCCCTACTGAAGCTGAAGTTCCCAGAGGCCTGGTCCTGGCGGTCTGTCCCCCCAAGGGCCCCTGGCACCCTCCACACAGCAGATACTCACCCCACAGCTGTGGGATAAGTCAGAATCCGCGTCACCCCAGCCACAGACTTCTCAGGCCCAGGTGACTGCTCTGGAGAGACACAGGCGGCCTTCTTTCCCATGATGCTTTTATTTCTAGAAAAATCAGCAGGTTGGGAGGGAGGTTTCTTCTTCCCAGGAATCGTTTCCTCTCCAATTTTTATTTTAAGCGTATAAACTTTGGAAGGAAACAAGCTCTCCTCCCGCAGAAAAGCTCCAGGACAGAAACGCTGCCAACACCTGCTACGCAATATCATTAATAAATTAGCAGCATAGTTCAGCGTCTCGAGTGCTCATCTGCTCCACGCAGTTTGAAAGGAGCTGAGCCTCTCTGGGCCGGGTGCCAGGGCCTGTCTGTCGGCCCGGAGCTTGGGCAGCGCTGTGGACTGGGGGTCCCGCTCCCTCGTTGGGGGAGTGAAATGCCCTCTGCGTGATCCACGGTGTGTTTCCAGGATCATGAGACAAGCAGCGAAACTCAAACCGTTTTCCCCCCAGGACGCTTGCATTTTGGCATTTTCATGCAAACGTCATAATTTCTAATGTAATAGGATATACATGCATCTTGTTAGCACTTGGACTCCTTGTGGACCCCCAAAGGCGGACACCCCGGGAGTGTCTCTGTCACCCCACATCTGCGCCAGCGGACGGATGCTTTCTAGGGACTGCGACCTTGGGGGAGGTGTGGGGTCGGGCACTGCCACCTCCCTCCTACAGTACCTGTGTGGCACAACAGGAGCAGGTGTTTCATAGAGAAGAAGGATAAAGTCCACAGGGAAGAGTTCGCCTTGCCCTTCAGTACCGCCAATCTATATCCACAATAAAGCTTTAGGCTGTCATGGGTCTTAGGAAAAAATTATAACCCTTCTCAACAAATGGGAAAAAAATAAACATTCCCTTTCCCGGTAACTTGCAAGTGAATGAAACAAGAACAAAGTCCGAGTCTCCCCGACCCTTGGCCCCAAGTCCTCCCATGAGATCTCTGCCCCTTCGGCAAAGCCGGAGAAGCGTCCCAGGAAAGCAAAACTACAGGCAGACATCCAGCGTGGTCCACACGAAAACACCCCACAAAGTGCAAGCCAAACCACCTGAATCCAGACACGTATAAAAGGGCTTACATCACAGCCGAGTGGGCTTTGCCCAGGGACTCAGGGGCTTTGGTAATATCCAAACACCAACCCATTATCAGTAGAATAATTAATCCAGTCCACACGTTCACTTCGATACATGCAGGAAAAACAAAATAAAGCTCGACACCACTTTGTGATTAAAGCAAAGAAAATCACAACAAACTGGGAATAAGATGGGATTTCTTCAACCTGAAAAAAACACCACCTACAGAAATCCCACATGTAACATCATATTTAATTCACATGATACTAGATACTTTCCCCGTAAGAATAGGAACAAAACGAGATTAAAGTTTCTTCGTTCACTGGTGTCCTGAAATTGTCTATAAATATCCCTAAGGAACCCACCAAGTTACAATTAGAAATAACAATGAGTCTGGGAAATTTCTCAGATCAAATGTCAATACAAAACATTAATTACATTTCTATATAATTGCAACAAACAATCCCAAATTGAGTTTTTAAAAAATTTCCATTTGCATTGCTATCAAAAAAGGTGAGTATTTAGGAATAAGTTTAGCAAAAAGAAATTTCAATTTATACACTGAAAACTATTAAATATTGCTGAAAAAATAAAGTATATTTAAACAGAAAAACTTCCCATGGTCATAAACCGGAAAACATAAAATTGGTAGGATAAGAATAATCTCCAAGTTGATGTAAATATGCAATATGACATCTAAGGAAATCCCAGCTGATTTCTTTGCAAACACTTTTATAAGCAGATCTTAAAATTCATATGAAACATCAGGTGGCCTGCAATGGCCAAAATAGTCTCAAAAAAGAGCCCAGTTGGAAAACTCATACTTTCTAATTTGAAAACTGAGTCCAAACTGTCAGCATAGGACAAGAAGGTGCTACTGTGCCTATCCATGGAAAGGAATGGAGAATCTAAAGTGAACTCATGCTTTTGTGGTTAATTTTGATATGGTGACCAAGACAATTCAACAAGGGAATCAAGAGTTTTCCCACGAGTGGCACAAAAATGTTCACTGAGACCCCTACCTCAAACCACGTACCAAATTAGCTCAGGAAGTATCAGGGAGCTCGATATAGACCCAAAGCTACCCAAATCTGAGACGAAAAAGGCATAGATCTTTGCGCCCATAGTTTGTTAGACAGGACAGCTAAAGCACAAGAAAGCACAGTAATAAAAAGAGGATTATTTGGTACCTTCAAAGTTAAAACTTGAGGGCTTTAAACAACTCCACCAAGACAAGGCGATCCACAGAATGCAAGATAAAACTATATATCTGGTAATGGACTTGTGTCTAGAATATTAAAAGGGCCTCTCATAACTCAAGAATAAGAAGGCAGCATGAAACTAAAATGCACAAATGATTTGAATAAACACTTCTCCATAGAAGATATGCAAATGCTCAGTGAACGTGAAAACACCCTCGAAATCTCTTAGCCAGCAGGAAAATCAAACTGCAGCTTCCTATCCACTAGGATGGCTCTACTAAGGACCAGCTAGGATGTCTAGTGAGAATCTCAGTGGAGCAGTCACTCTGGGGAGTGGTTCTGCAGCTCCCCAAAACGTGAGACACAGAGACACGGGGTGACCCAGCAGCTCCGCTCCCGCACGTTCCCAAGAGAAACGGGAACTCGTGTAAATGCTTCATAACAGGGTTCTGTGTGAAAGCCCGGAAGAGCGCTGCCGATGCACACATGATGCGTGGAGGGGTGAATAAAACACAGCACGCCTACAGGACGGCGGACGTTCATCTAAGTAAAACGGGGGACTCACGCACTGCTCAGCGCAGATCCGCCCGGCAAACAGCACCCTACGCGGAAGAAGCCAGTCCCCGCGGGCCAGCATTCCGAGCTTGCGTTTCTATTACACGTGGCGGCTGCGTACGGTTGAGGATTTTGGCAAAATGGGTTGTGAATGCCGATGGGTAAGAAGTTTCTTCTTGTGCTAGTAAAATTATAAAACCGACAGTGGTGAGGATTGCTCTGAATGTATCAGCAGGCTTCGGATCCCACTGACGGCGGTAAACCCCGACGGGGGCTTCGGATCCCACTGACGGCCGTAAACCCCGACAGGGGCTCGTGGCCCTGAAGCTGTTGTTTGGAGCACACCGTAAGGGGTCTGCGCAGTATCTGTTTTGCAACACGGAGGCAGAAATGGACCCAAGGGTATGTGTGGGTCTCGGGCTGGACTCAGGGTTGAATTCACAGCCCGGCACAACTGGGCACAGATCACTCTCAGCGCCCCCGGGAGAGCAGCCTGACTCCTGGAAGGCTGGACGCGGGCACCTGCAGCTGACTGTGCCCTTGTGATGCCAGCCATGGAGGAGGCTCGGAGCCGGGCCACACTCTGAGTCCCCGTCCGTGTGCCTCCTCTGACTTAGCAGGTCCCACGTGACTGGCAGGCCCTGGAGAGAGACACCCCCCCCCCGCCTCCCCGTGGAGCAGGCTGACGCAGGCCGCAGGGACCTGGAGCTGGGGCTGTTTTCCTGGAGACCGGGGCTCCCCAGGCTCGGCAGCCCCAGGAGGAAAAGGCCTGACCTTCCAACCCGCTGGTCAAAGACGGTGTCTGATGACAGCGCGGAGGCCCGTGCTGAGGCCGGTGTCCCCGCTGCCGGGAGCACAGGCCCCGTGTCGAGGGACTCAGTACCGTGGACACGGACAGCTCTCGGGACCAGGGCGAGAAGCTGGTCCACATGGGCTTTACGCAAACACTGCGGGGTTCTGCCCGGCCTCTCCCGGCGCCCCAGAGCTGACCCGCGGCCTCCCTGGCAGCCCGTTTCCTCGTCGGAGTAAAGCTGCAGAGCTGCGGTACGATCGGCTCCTGTTGCGCCCCAGCGAGGAACAATCAATGACCCGAGCGTGCTTGTGGCCGTGGCTAAATGGTGGCCCAGCAAGGCGCAATCGGCGAAATGTCAGTGTTATTCATGGCCTCGGATCTGAGCACGGCCTTGCCCGCATTTTAATTACCAAGAAGCACTTAGCACCCTCGCTTTCATGAATTACAGAAATCTGAGGCACGTGCGATTATACCATTTATCAATAAAAAGCAGGAGGCACCGGCCAAGAGAGCTGGGTCATCCTTCCCGTCCCCTGGCCGGGACGTGCTGGTCTCTTCCTGGAGGCCAGCAAGCCCACCTCAGCCTCCATCCTGCCCAGGTCTGCACCCCAGTACTGCGGGGGGGGGGGGGGCGGAGCCCGAGGGCCATCACAGCTGGATTCTGTGTCCCGCTTGGCCCCACCATTCCAGGGCCTCTCACCCGTCTTCTCCTCGGCCACAGGCCCTGTCCCGTGGGGCCCTTGGGCCCTCAGCCTCCTTGGTGCGCGGGAGTGGTCCCCTGGGGCCGGGCCCTTCCTCCCACCTCATCCTGGACCCGGCAGCCCCGGACAGTGGCCTTCCCCAGTGTGGTTTTGTGAACAGTGACCTTCGGCTGATTACTGGGACACGCGTCTCCCCACACCCAGCCATGCGCACGGGCCTCTCCTGACCGTCCCCCCGTCAGGCTCCCCAGGGCTGGTTCCTTAGAGCTGCCCACAGCCCTGCCACTCAGGTGGATGTGAGTGGTGCCCAGCACAAAAATGGGACTTGGAGTTGGGGGAGGGGCGGCCTCATGCTTTTCCAGGGGGCAGTTGTTCGGGGAGTGGCTCAGGTGAGCAGGCCAGCAAGCTGGACCCCCAGGGTAACAGAGGTCCTCCTGAGCAAAGGCGGGCTCGAACCCCTGCTTTCCAAGGGGACCTATGACTGCTGTACCCAGGTCCTCCAGAGAGACGGGACCTGAGAGGCGGGTGATGACAGGTGGCTAGACAGGTAGGGGACAGACAGACAGACAGACAGATACATACATAGATACATAGACAGACAGATGACTGACAAATGACAGGTGATTGATAGAAGATAGATGATGGCTAATTGATAGATGACTCATAGATACATAGAGACAGACAGATAGATAGATAACTGGAAACTACAGATGGATGAGCGGAAGGACAGATGCTGAGGACGCCCACTCAGGGAACTGGCCCCAGCACCACAAGGGCTGAGCAGCCCATGGCAGGCCCTCCGCAAGCTGGCATCCAGGGTGCAGTACCAGGGTGCAGTACCAGGCTCCGAAAGAGGGAAGCCAGCGCTGAGCCTCTAAGTCAGAGGTCAAAGCCCCGAATCCGGGGCCAGCAGGAGCTGCTGGTGCAGGACAGAAGGACGGAAGGCGTCCCGTTCAGGGGACGGGGAAGCCACCCGTGCCTCCCGCCCTCCACAGCACAGCGGAGCCCCTGCCCTGCCCCCGGACCACATGCCGGGCCCCAGCACACCAGGGCCGGCACCGGCCTCTCTCCGAAACCCTTGGGTCTGGTCCCTGGACACAGCCTGCCCATTCCAACACCACCCCTCCCTGGCGCGGGACGCTCAGGCCCGCGTGAGCCTGAAGCTGGCCACTCCCTGGGTGGTGGAACCAGCCCATACCCTGAGGGGAGACGGCAGGCAGAGGCCGCCTGGGGCCCAGGAGCCAGGGGCTTCTGCTGAGGAAGCCCAGGGCTCCCGTCACCGAGGAAATGAGCTCCGGGTTGAGAACAACGCCGATCCGGGCCAGCCTCGCCGCACACGCACTGATTTGTGAACCTCCTGCTCAAGGAGACAAGTGTCCAAACCCCGCCCTGGTCACGCAGCTCCTGCCCTTAGCATGGACAAGGGCGATGTCTGAGCTGCCGAGGGCTGGAGGGGCACCGGCCGGCGGCCCGGGCAGCCTGCCCCTGCTGGCGGCTCTGGCTCTGTGGAAGGAGCCCCGTGCCCTCCCAGGCTGGCGGGCTGAGCTCGAAGCTGCTGCTGGCGGTTCTGGTCCCACACCCCACGGCATCCGCGTCTCCCGCTGACCTGGGACGTCCACGCCCCTTCAAGCCCTGGGAAATGCCCGTAAAAGCCCAAAGAGCTTTGCACGTCGGGCCCTCCTGCCGCAAACAGCAGGACTGAGGAGGGAGCCAGGCCACCGAGGCCCTGCGGACTCGGCAGTCAGACTGTGGCTCTGGGACCCCGCAAGCTCCGCCCAAGCCCTGGTCAGATGCATCGGCCCGTGAGCCGCTGTGACGGTCCGTCAGGCACAGAGCCGGGGCTGCGGCCCCTGTGAGCCCGAGCCGGCCGGGCCCTGGGCCTCCCGTACCCCAGCGCCCACCTCCAGCCCCACCCCGGATGGCTCATGCGCTGTGCAGCCAGGCGCTGCGCTGCGGGGAACTCAGCCACCAGCCAGCTCCGCAGTGGCCTGGAGGCGAACGGGGGAGGAAGCCCCAGTGTGCTGAGCCCCAGCCCCAGGCGACGGGGGGAGGGGTACTTCCGGGGCCGAGCACAGGAATCGGAAGCTTGGGGCTGTGGGTGCCACAAGCAGGGCCTGGAGCCCTCCAAGTGTCCATGGTGACCAGGTGACCAGTGTCCTGGCGTCCCAGGTGACCCCAGCACCTGCCACTCCTGCCACTGAGACACGGGTGACTGCCACCAGGGCGAGGACACTGTCCAGGCAGACATAGCCCTGCACCCTGAGCCACGCTGGGGCCCTGGCCTCCCATCAGCAGTCTGCCCTGGCTCCCAGAGACCAGCACAGAGAACTGGTGGGTGACCAGGGGGCTATTCCCCGAGCCTGGGACACTGGCCTGGCCTCTGGGCCTGGCCCACAGGCTCCCCCTCCCGGGGGCCCCAGACTGGGGAGAGCCCACGACTGTGACGTTCAACCCAGGCTCTGCAGAGAGGTCAGACTCAGCGGCACCACACATGGAGGAGGACCGGGCGGTTAGCTCAGGTGGTACCGCACCTGCCTTGCAAGCACGAGGGCCCGAGTTCGATCCCTGGTGCTACACACAGAGAAAAACAAAAACACGTAGTGGAAGAGCAGACATCTTGGCCGGGCTGCAGGGCCTGAACCCATTCTGTTCCTCGTCCTGTGGCCCTGTGGGTGGGGCCCTGGCAGCGGAGCCAGGCCCTGGACGGGACCTCGTCGGGGAGTCCGGCAGGTGCCGCAGGATCCAGGGCCCCGCGGCTGGGCGTCTGAGGCCTCTGCTTCCCTGCCTGCTCCCCCTGGCGGCCGCCGTGCTCTGGCCTCCGGGCCCCTCTGTCCTCACAGCTGTGGTGCTGAATCCCTGGGTCTCAGTCTCTGAGTCTCTGGTTCGTTCTCTCTGTCCTTCAGGTGAGGACCGTAACAGAGGGACCCCGTGCCCAGCCAAGAGGGAGAGTCCTCACAGGATTCCCAGAGGAGGGCACAGCCACCCTCTCTGCGATGGCTGGTCATGCCAGCTTCCCTGGGGCGCAGAGTCCTGTGCAGCAGCACCCTGCGCCTGTCTGTGCCCCTCGCCCGAAAGGAGTAGACCCTCTGGCTGGGGAGCAGGCGCCTCCCCGCAGGCCTGCACACCGGGAGCCTCAGCCAGAGGCTCCGCCCGCCTCCCCGGCTGGGCCCTTGTGCGCTCACGCTGCCTGGCGTACTCCTCAGGCCGCGCCCGCAGCTGGGCCCTTCGGCTCTCTTCTGGAGAGGGCTGCTTCACACCCGCAGCCCCGGAACCTGGGCTGGTGGGTGGCTTCCTGCTCCCTGGCGGCCCCGTGTGCCCTGGGGAATCGCTGGCCCAGAACAGCGGGCCAGTCGCCTTTCCCCTCCCACACCGGAAAGATGCGGTTTTCACGTCTCGGGGAGAAACGAGGCACAGGGCACTGCGGAGGCACCCGGGGGTTTAAAGGTCACCAGTGCAAGCCTTAGTGTAGGGGGCCAGGGCTGCGGGGCCAGCGAGGGCCCGGCCCACTAGTACCCCCACCGCCCGCCCTCCAGGGCCTGGGACCAGGTGGCAGGCGCTGACAGACACCTGGACGGCTTCGTCTCGCACGGCCGCCCACACGCGTCTCTGCGGGGCTGCAGGGACGCAGCTCACGGCCCAGGCGCGAGCTTCATGGCCTCCCGTTGGTCGGCCTGTGCCCTCCCGGTGCCAGCCGGCGAGCGCTCCATTTCGCAAAGATAAACTTAATGAGGTTCTCTCCGGGCCTTTCTTCCCATGCTCAACTCTGAAACAGTCTTTCCGGTCGGCACCATCCAGAATGTTACAGTGGAGAATTCTCACCAGCGTCCTGCAGACTGGGGAGACTGTCTTATCCAGGAGAAAGCCCAGCAGGGATCCCAGAAGAAATCAAGAGACTTCCCGACAAAAAGCTGTTGTATTCTTTTGGTCAAAATTGCAGAGTAATTAAAGAGCAGGTGCTTTTAGCACGGGGGGAGTCTTCCAGTTTCCTTTATAATAACACTGCCCGTGCTCCCCACCCGACTTTGCCCCCGGCTCCTTCCTCGGGACTTAGCACAGCCCCCCGGGGGCCCCAGAGCTGCCTCTGACAGCTGCTCCCGGGATCCTGTGCCTTCCCCAGTGCCCCTGGGTGCCCAGAGCTCCAGGGGGGCCGACCGGCCCTCCGTGGGCTGGAGGTGGACAGTGAGATAAAAATAGGTCCAGTCACATTGATGCCCAGACGGTAATGGCCCCCGACTGCGTCGCCGAATTAGCCCATATTTTACGAAGATGGTAATGGGTGTGGAGGGATCGAGTCCTCCGCTCCGGTCACTTCTGCGCTGGTCCCAGAATAGCCACCCGCTGGTCATTGCTCTGCATTAACAGTTACGTCTCGATTCAATTACACCGCCTCGCCTTCCTGGGCTGCCGGTTAGCATGTGAGAATGTAATTTAAAAGTGATCTATACCTCACGTTCCGTATTTAGGAGAAGAATGAAGCGGGCAGGAATGAACACCAGCCATCTCCGTGACCACACGGGCGGCAGAGGGCCCGCCAAGTCTCTGTCGAGGGCAGCGAGGGAAGTTTGGGGCACAGGGGGCTTCCAGAGGTGTGCCCAAATCGGCCGGCACAACCCGCCACGAAGCTGGGACCCCGCTGCTTGCGGAGCACGGCAGGGGCGGTCTCGCCCGTCTGTGGTCAGCTCGCCGGACTCCAAACGCTCTTCAGAGGGAGACGGGCCGCGGGCGAGGCCAGGCCCGGAGGCCTCTGGGACTCACAGCGTTAATTTAACGGCTTAACGACTGTGGTGTGGCCGGTTGTTGACACGTAGATGAGTCGGTTCCCTTATTTTTACATGGCAACCAGGCCCCACACT
This sequence comes from Thryonomys swinderianus, assembly GCA_004025085.1. NCBI lineage: Eukaryota > Metazoa > Chordata > Mammalia > Rodentia > Thryonomyidae > Thryonomys > Thryonomys swinderianus. The sequence goes on along the minus strand of PVIC010006120.1, from coordinate 40,600 downwards.
TCCGACGTGAACTAAAAGCTCTGCATTGAGAGCCCAGCCGCTCCCAGGCAGAGGCGCTGCCAGTCCGTGCGGGTCTTGGGTCTGCGCCCACCCCAGTGGCCGTGGGCGCGGGATCGCAGTGCGAGCAGCTGTGTGGCCCCAGGCGGGGCCCCGCACAAACTGCCCTGTGGAAGGGACTGTGGGCCTTGTCTGCCAGAAGCACCGTGGGTACCCTGTGGGGCCCCGGGCTCCCGGTTGGCAGCAGAAGCAGCCGACACAGGTGGGGCCAGGCTGCTGGCGCGTGCCCCTCACTTCCTAGACGGGGACTTCTCGGGAGCCCTGGACGATTCCTGCCCTCTAACAGCTCATGGGGCAGCGGAAGCGCGAGGTCTCTCAGGGCTCAGCCTCCCGCTCCCGAGCAGGACGTCCGACACGCGGCTCGTCAGGAGGAAGGGGTCCTGGGCCCACAGCTTGGGGGTCCACACTGTGGCCACTTGGCCTCGCTGCTCTGGGGCCAGGACCTCCCCGCAGAGCACCTGGCAGAGGAAAGCCACTCACTCGTGGCCGCGGGCAGGGACGGGGAGGAACAAGAGGTCACCGCCTGCTCAGCGGGTGCCCGGGGCTGCGGAGTGCCAGCGGCTCAGCCCCACCACCTCTCCAAGGCACTCGGTCCACTCGAGCAGCTGAGATCAAGTGCCTCGCCCTGGAGTGGAGGTGAAGGGTTCTCCAGACACAACCGTGGAGGCCCTGTTCCCCGCCGTGAAGAGGCCGATTCCGACCTGAGTTTCCTTCCCGCAGACCCTGCTGCGTCCCGCAGGTAGCCCACCATCCGGGCCCTGCTCCCTGTCCGGGATCCTTCGCACAAGCCACGGCATCTGCAGGAAACAGCTCCCGGAGGTATCCTCCAAGGTCCCCTCCCCCTCAGGGCCCGGGGCATCCCAGGGAGCCTCCCAGGGGCCGTGGTGCTTGGCCAGCCAGTGCGGCCTTACATCTTGTGGGCACCCAGGTAGCTGCCAGAGCGTGAGGCTCAGGGCTCAGTGCCAGCCCAGTGACCAGGCAACCAACACGATCCTAGGCCTATGGCAGGATCATACTCCCATGATGCACCAGGAAGGGCCAGGGTGGTCTCAGTCGGCATGGCGGTCAGGCTGTGCCCGCAGACTCCGACCACTGTCCAGCGGCCCCAGAGGCTCCCCTCATGTTGGGCCCAGCAGACCAAGCCCTCTGCTGTGCGGAGCGCGCTGGCTCTCGGGAAGGGCGGAGCCTCCTCCCTGCGCGGAGCCTGGATCTCAGGAGGAGCAGCCCAGGGGTGTCATTCATTATGCATTTTTGTTTAATGGATATTCATTATTTTTACTCATCCCCTCGTCCTGCAGCCATGTAAATAAATGCAGCATAATACTAGTCCTAAAGCGAAATAAATTATGAAACTATCTCCCAAGGAGCGGATGTGTCACTCAGAGGTGACCTGGGCAGGGCTCGCTGGTGCTGCGCCTCCCCGTCCTCCCTGGGGCCAGACACAGACAGGAGTATGTCCCTCCCTCTCGCTGCTGGTCCTCTCCTGGGTTCCACAGGCTGGAACCCACAGGAGTGCGTTGGCAAAGCCCACTTAGGGGCCCCCAGTGCCCGTGGCCAGCGGTGGTGGCCAGAGGAGCGGCAGGGAAGAGCCTCCTGCCCTGGGGAGGCCACAGATCCCTGAGGACCTGCGCTCAGGTCCCAGCTGCTGGTGCCCGACTCGCTGTGCGCAGACCCCTGCCCAGCCACCCGGGGACCCTCACTGTTCCCAGAGCCAGAGCCCCTCTGTGCCCTTGATTTCAGCAGCCGGGGCAGAGTGAGACACACCGCATGTGGCAGTGACACCACTCTGCAGCTTGTGAACTGGTCTGGCCGCTGCGGGCAGGCCTGCCCCTCGGCAAGAGACCTCGCAACAGGCCAGGGTCCCCCAACCCAGACACAGGCCAGGACACTGGGGTGTGGTACCAGAGGACTGCGGTCACCAGGTGGCAGCCACCCATCCCCGGGTCTCGCCGTCCCAAGTGAGCACCGGGGAGCAGGTGGCCCAGGCCCAGGCCTCAGGGAGCTCAGGCCGTGGTCAGGATGCAGGTGTGGAAACCCCGCAGGGGCAGAGAACGCGGGTGAGGGCGGCTCTGCTCCGCAGTGCTGCGCTGCATCGCCTCGTCTCAGGTGTCTGTCTGTCTGTCTGTGCCGGTGACAGCAGGCGACCTGTTGGTGAGCTGTGAGTTCAGCACTGTGTCCGCGGAAGCCACCAAGCGGAGACACTCACAGGGGGCACTGCCCTCCCCTGCAGGGCCGGCCGCAGCCCAGTACCACCAGCCAGGTCCGCGAGGTGGACTTGGCTGACCTCTGGACCTGAAGTACCTGCAAGCCGGTGTCCCCAGGGCCTGGAGGAGAGGCAGAGGTCTCGGGGCCCCTGAGCAGGACGCGGACCCCGTTACACCAGGGCCTGCCCCTTCCCCGCCCCCAGCACGGCCACACGTGGTCAGGGATGTCCAGGGCTACCAGACCTCTAACACTCTGATGAGGTCCACGGCGTCCATCGTGGCCCAGGCGAGGGCCAGGCATGGCGACATGCAGAAAGATCCAGCAGGCCAGCTGTCCCGCTGACCCCAGGCCCGGGTCCCAGCCCCGTCCGCTCCGAGCTCTTCCTGGGACAGGGCTCCGCCGCGCCAGCTTTGGGGACACCAAGCCCTTTCCGTGACACACCCGACGGAGTCACATACCCAATGAACTCCGCAGCCCCATGCTTGGGTGGTGGGTTATCATTTATGGGTAATAGATCATATCACACACGAGAAGAATTCGTAATACAGAGATGAAGAAAAACAATTTATTAATGTTAATAAATCCTCCAATAAAACTTCCAGGAGGACCTATAGTGATAAATTGAATAATTATGAGTATAATTATGGCTAACTAGAAGTATAATTTCATGCTAATGCAATAATAATGACACAAAAGTGTAGATCATGAATTTTAACTGCTTAGTTATTTCACATTTCCACAAGTATGGACAAAAAAAAAATCCTCCCTGAATCTGATCAGATTAAGGCTGACTGCAATGGGGAAGTGCCCTCGGATGAAACAGGCCCTTTTTACTGACTCTAACCCCATCGCCTACGCCCCATGCTAATCAGCAGAGAAGCAGGCACTAGAGCGGAAGCCTTTATCTGTCAAAGCTCCTGACTGGTTCTTTGCCAAGTGAGGGCAGAGAACCTGCATTCAGTCACAGACCTGTCGGAGGGCACTGGAGAGCAGGCCAGCACCGCGCCAGGGCACCTCAGAGCACCGGAGGGCCTTAGGCACCGGGTGTGAAAGGCAGGCGGTCCTGGTCTCCGGAGCCCTTAGGCAGGAGCCAGCCGCAAGGCCTCAGGCCCTGGGTTTCTCCTCACACACGCCTCCCATTCTAGTCCGTTCCGGTGGGCGTAGGAATCCTCCTTGCCTCCAGAGAGCCCTGGGCAGGAAAGCCCAGGCCCGGCACCGCCGTGAGCCAAAGCTGCTGCAGAGGACCCGGAGGAGAGCAGGTGTGTGGCCCTGGTGGCCAGGGCGGAAAGTCCCCCTGCTGGGTGGGGCGGCCCTGTGTCACCTCCGTAAAGACCTTGTAGGAAGCCGAGGCAGACCTGTCAGGCGATGCGTGGAAGAAAGGCCTCTTCCTGAGAATGGCAGAAGTGCTCAGCACATCTGGGGATTAGAGAGTCCACTGAACCAGCTGAGAAGAGGCCATTATCCGGCGACTGTACCCCAGTATCTGGGGCCAACGCCCCCACCATCATCACTCCCACCTCGGTGACGCACTCCAGACGGGTGTGCGGGGTGCCCACCGTGGCCTGGTGTCATTTCCCTTACACAGGCGTTTCCTGTCCACGTTCCTTCTCCGCGAGGGCTCTTGAATATTTTGCTCATTTGTTACTGGGTTGTTATTTCCTCTCTGAGCTTTTTATAAATTCCGGATTCAATCTCTTCACCAAATTTATCCTTTACAAATGCTTTCGGGCTGTCTGTGACTTGTCCTCTGACTCTATTAATAATCTTTCGAAGACCAGAAAGTTTTACTGTTAACCAAGTCCAATTTATCAGTGTACTTCTTTGCTGGGTTTAATTTTCAATAGCATTTCTATTCGATTAAACCACAAAAATTTTTTCTTATGCTAAGTTATAGAGTTTTTAGAATCTAGAGCTTATATTTTAGGATATAATCCAGTTTGAATGATGTATAGATTGAAGGGAGTTTTTTGGTATGCATATCCCCAAATATCCAGGGACTGTATCTTGGAAGACTTTTCTTTATTGAACTGCTTATGCAGCTTTGTCAAAACCAGCTGTCCACACATGAGCAGATCGATTCCTGAGTTCTCCATGGCTTCCCACTCCGCTGTGCCTTTCTAAACCCACTCACCCTGGCCAAGTGCCCTCCTGGACAAGTCGCAGAATCAGGCAGCGCGGCCTCCGGCGTTCTTGTTTGCTTTGGAGTCCTGTGGCACACTACCGGTCTCTTGCACGTTGCTGTGGATTCTAGAATCACCTGGCCAGGTTCTAGGGACATGCTGGGTTAGGGTTTCGGCTGATGTTGTGCTGAAGCTACAGCCAGTCTAGGAGAACGAGCCGCGCAGCGATACAGACGGAGGGCTCCCGCCCGGTGCCATCCCTTCTTCCGTTCATGCCCCTCCCGCTCCTCCAAGCAGCGCTTGGATTTCGCAGTTGTGCAGTCTGCAGGGACTGTGAGGTCACATTCGTGCAGGGACGTTCAGGCTCCAGCACTGGTAGAGTTTTGCTAAGCTAGAGACAAGGCACCGTTAGCTGTTTCAGGGCTAAACTCCCCTAAGACTTGTAGACGCCCCTGGACTTGCTGTAGAGACCCTGCTCTCATGCCCCGGATATGGCCACTCCTGTTTCCCTCTCACTTTTGGATACGAGCACTCACCATGAGCACGTGCGTCTAGCCCTGCATTCTCCCCTGGTGTCCACGGTCGGACAGTCCGCCGTGCTCCCGAGGCGCAGGCCTTGTCTCGCCCCTGGCCGGAGCCCGTGCCGTCCTCGCCGCGGAGCAGGATGCAGATCTGACTTGATCTCAGGTGCCGTCAGCTTCCGCCACTTTCCTTCCGTTTCTAGTTGTTACGAATTTTTTATCCTGAAGCCATCTTCCGTTTCAACAAGGCCGTTTCCCGTCAAGCGAGACGACTGTGCTCTTCTGTTTCCGAGGCTAACGCGGCCCGATCTGCTCACTGGTTTTCAGCGTCAGACAAACCTCGCCCCGGGCCGCGCCCCCCGCTTCTGGGCTTTGTGGAACGCCGCCTGAGGCTCGGTGTGCCGCCTCTGCCTCCGGGGCCCGAGTGGTCCGCCCGCGCTTTGCCGGCGCGGGGCCGCCGTGCCCGGAGTCTTCGTGTCACAGCGGAGCCGCCGCGGGGTGCGCTGCCCGAGTCCCCGGCTGCGGGGACAGCTCGTGGGCGGAGCCGGAGCCGCTGCACCTGGAGCCCGCGGGGGCCGCGTCCACCGACCGTCGCCGAAAACCTTCCCGAAGCAGCGGGCTCGTCCTCCCCTCTGTCGCTGGCTCCGTGTTTGATTGTTTGGCGCTCTTGGCTGAGGCCTTGTTTTCCTCCGTGCTCCCTTCTCCGGAGAGGTGCTCCTCTCCGTGCAGCTAGCCGCCCCACAGAACTTGGGGTGCCTCCCGCTAAATGTGATCCTGCCATTTTGATTTTATCTCAGCTCAAATGCCTTCCAAATTTCCCTTTTGATCGTTTTTCTTTGACCTTCAGGGTGATTTAGAAATGTGTTATTTTGTTTCCAAATACTTTGGGATTTTTCAAGGCCCTCTCTCTTATTGATTTCTAATTACACTCCATTGTGTTCACTAACAGCCTTTGAAGGACCTAAATCCTTTCAACTTCACTGTGACTTTCGGGACCCCCAGGCAGCTGTTTGCTGTGTGCTAGAAAAGAATCCCGCCATGGCTGCCTTCGGTAGCGTGTTTTCACACCCCGCGTCTCCACTCTGCTGCTTTCTGACCTTGTATTCCGCAGCTATGGAGAGAACATTTTTGAAATTGGGACTTTTTTCAAACTCGCCTTACTTCACCAGCTTTTACTTGACACACTTTGAAGCGTTCTTGTGACGCGTGAGAGCCGGGGACTCACCTTTCTGTGGCGATGGGGAGTCAGCCTCGGCGGTGCTCTTGGCGCGGTGCGGCCATTTATAGGATCTTAGCACGGGTGTCGCATGACGTCTGTGAGAGGAACAGCCTGGACAGCACCGAGCCTGGCTACGATTTGCCAGAAGAGAAAGGGAGGGAAGGAGGGGAAACGCAGACTCTGTGCCCGGGGCTCCATCCGGTCCCACCAGGCCCTGTCCCGCCGCGCGGTCAGCAGGCGCCCAGGTGCTGGCCACACCCCAGTGACCAGGTGGGACTCCGACTCCACCTCAGTGCTCCCTGCCCTGGCGACCCTCACCGAGCGTCCTGCTGGAGGCGAACAGGGACCTGTGCAGCCCCCGCAGTGCCAGTTAGGAGCTTGCAGGATGGCGCCGGGACAAGAGCCAGGCCTGGGGGCACTGGGAGCTTCGCCTCCTGACTGAGGTGCCCCAGAAAGGGCCCAGGTGTTGCCAGCCTGCAAGCTGAACGGAGGCCGCAGGGGCACAGTGAGAGAGAGCAGCGGCCCGCCCAGCGCGACCAGGTCTGTACTGCGACCCACACAGGCCCCGGGCACAGGCTGGGACTGGGCAGCCATGGCCCTGTGACCTGGGGGAGCAGGCGATGGCAGGAAAACACAGCACCCGCACCCACCAGAGGGCTTATAGTCCAGACCGCACTAGCGAACCGTCGAGCCCTGGGACAGACCCCACGGGAGGGGCCCATGAGCACCCTGTGTCACTCTGCATATCCTGAGCTGTTCCGGTGCATCTGGCTGCTTCCAGGAGGTGCGTGTTGTAGTGGGAGGAATTGCAAGCAGCCACCGCCCCGCCGCAGCCTCACCCGCACCCCGGGGCCTGAGCAGAACAAAACCCCACAGGAAGGGAGAGCCAGCCCTCTGCTCGCCGCCGAGCTGGGCCTGGCCTTCCTGCCCTGGGTCAAAGCTTGCTCCCAGCCTAGGCCCAGCATGAGGAGGTGGCTGGCTTCTCCCTAATGGTGCTGTGACTGGCAGAGCTGAAATCAATCTAGACTTTTCTTCTGTCTTACTGGGAACACATCTCTGCTCCTTTCCAAAGTCAGGGCACCCGGCAGTGGTGAGGGTCTCGGCACCTTCGTGGGGTGTCCAGAATGGCTGAGCCAAGGGGTCAGGTGGTCAGTATACCAGAGAGGTCCGGGGTTCAGGGCTGCGTCCTACTCCTGGGCTAGCGGCTTAGCTGCTACCAAGACCTGGGTGCCGACCCGGAATACGTCCCCAAGGAAGGCACCTCCAGGCCCAGTGCCCCGCCAGGCCCCCTGTGCCCAGCCCCAGTTCATAGGCCCCACAGTCTGATTTCCGTGGTGCAGACAGCCACATGCCCCTGCCCTAGTCCTCCCAGAAGTTTCCTGGGCACCAGCTATGGCACCCGTGGGATTCTCCTTTTCTCCCTCATCTTCCCGAGCCCCCAAGCCAACTCCCCCCCCCAGCCCTGTCTCCCAGCCATGGGGGACAGCACCCCATCCACAGCTTGGAGACACAGGCAGTGCCCCATTAATAAAACCTGTGAGCAAAACCCAGCGGAAGCCGGAAAGCGGTTGACAAAATGTCAGCGCTGATTTTCGGGTTTTTAAACAACATATTAGGAAGAGAGGGAAATGTCCCCGATCTGACAGAGAAAGTTCCTGAAGTCAACACGCACCGGAAGGACTTTAAACCCTGGTGGGTGCCAAGCAACCACAGCAGGGCTCCGTCAGATGGGAGCAGGGCTTGTGGGCACAGAATAATCTTCTCCAACAATCACCAACTGGATCTTCACTCTCTAGGGCAAATCACTGCTTATCTCTGAAGGGAAAGCACGGAGCTGGGGTGCGTCTGGGTCCCCAGCCTGGACGTCCCCAAAGACGGGCGGCGCGGTGGGGGTCGAGAGGCTCCGCCCACAACCCTGGGCAAGCACGCTCGCCGTGGCAACCACCGTGCCACCTCGGCCCGTGCCGCCAGAAGCAGGGAGCTCCCGGCCCACCAGGCAGGCAGCCCGGAAGCGCCTCCCAGCACCGCGAGACTGCGGGGCCAGGCCTGCTCCTGCCCGCTCCTCCGGGGCGCCACCGGCCGGACGTCCGTAGAGCCGCGTGCAGGTGTGAGAGACCCTGAGCGCCGCGGCCAGGCCTGCAAGGCTGCCCCCTGCTGGACGCCACCGCGCATCACAGCCGGGGCACTGCAGAGACCCTCCGTGGCCCTCTCCCCACACCTCTGCAAGCCCCGCGCCGTGCCCGCGTCTGCACGGGCCATCTGCAGCTCAGCCAGCAGCCGGGACGCCTGCGGGGCTCTCTGTGGCCCCGACCAGAAGGGTCCCGGGTGAGACTCCGGGGCCCCGGCCACTTCTGGGGAGTTGAGAGACCCCTGCGGTGACTGGAAACTCCGACCGACGCCGGCGGCGGCTTGGGCTGAGGAGGATCCGCACCGGGAAGAGGGGCTCACAGAGCCCGGAGACGGGCGCGCGGCCTGGGCCCGAGGGACCGTCCCCAGCGGGACCCAGCGAGGGGCTGCACGTCCTCGCAACGTGCCCTCCGCCTGCGCTGTCGGCGGGGTCCTGCGGCAGGAAGTGGGGCGTCTCGCGGCTTCGTCGGCGGTCCGGGGCAGCACTGGCGCCCCCGGGCCCCTTCGCCGGCTCCCCTCGAGCGGCCTCAGACCGTCTGAGCCACGGCGCAGCCGTGAGGCCGGTTTCCACCCCCGCCGACGCCGGTGAGGCTCCGGCTCAAGCCCGGCCCGCTGTCAATCTGCCGCCGAGGCCACGCCCCTCGCCGCCGAGGCCCTGAACCTCGAAGTGGTCTGTCCTAAACTCTCCTCCAGCTGCCTCTTCCTTCAGTCTGTGCAGCTTAACTGCAGACCCCGGGTCTCCCTGACTGTTCCCAGAGACATGTGGGGGGGCCTCTCTCCGGGGACTTTGTCCGCATTTGGCTTCGGCGTGGGGATCGAGTTCGGGCCCCGTCCACCTGTCCCCGCCGTCCACCTGTCCCCGCCGTCCACCTGTCCCCGCCGTCCACCTGTCCCCGCCGTCCGCCCGGCTCTCTCTCTGCGCACGAGGCTGGGCCCGTGAGGCCCTGGCGGGGTGGCACACTGGTGCACTCGGGACACCCACGCACAGGCCACTGTGCTCCCTAAGGGGGCTGCGTCACCAGCACCTCGGTGCCACCCCGGCACAGTGCAGAGGAGGCCGAGGTTCTGGGGCACCCGCGCGGCGCCCGGCACCCGGCCCTTGGGGTCTTAGCGGGGTCTTGGGGGTGAGGAAGGGCCCGGGCCCGGGCAAACAGGACGGAGGGAAGGGCTGAGAGCGGGGCCGACGGGCACGAGGCCGAGCTGCCTATTCTTTTTCAGTGAAGCAACATTTTCAAGCCAGGATTTCTCCTGAACAAACACTCCTTGGCACCCGCTGCCCCCGGGCCGAGAAGCCTCATCTCTCTCCTCGAAGCCGCTTCTCGAGTGAGCGGTTTCGTCCATCCGGCATCCGCAGCGTGGCCCTGGGAAGCGCCGGTGCTGGAAGGACGGAAGCCGGAGTCGGGGCTGCAGGGCCGAGGAGCGGGTCCTCCCGGCAGCGCGGAGAGCTTCGCCCTCGACCCGGGACTGAGAGGATGTGACGCCCGCGCCTGGCGTGGGGCCCACGGAGGTCACCGTGCTGAGCGCAGAGGCGAGAGGGGCCCTCGGGAGCCACAGGCCCAAGCTGTGCTCTGGGCGCACAGAGCCTCAGCCCTGCGTGGGGGGCGACAGAGCCGCCCTGTGAGGATGGAGACGGTGCCCGAGCCCGCAGCCAGCGGGGCGGGGCGGGCGGAAGAGCCATCATAACCCTCCGACCGACTCCGGGCGCAGCCGCGGGGAGAGAAGGAGCACCGGAGCCCCGGCACACGGCCCTGGCGCTGGACAGGGCAAATGGCCGGGAGCTCAGGGCACGGAGCCTGGCATCGCTCCTCAGTGCCACAGACGGACTGCACAGGGGCCTCATGGGGGGGCGGGCAGACCGCGCTTGGGGGGCTGTGCGAACCACGGGACACAAATCCACCCACCCGGGGGCACGTGGAGCTGCCCCCTCAGCACCTCCTGCAGCATGGCCCCCACCGCCAGTCCCCCCGAATCAAGACGGTGGGGAGACCCAATGTCATGGAAAGGGGTGGCCTCAGTAACTCACGGTTGTAGGGAATTTGCTGGGAGTTTGGGGGACATTTCGGAGCACTGCAGTGACTGGCCAGGGGCTGCCACATCGAAGTGGGTGAACTTTCCTTGTGCAACAAGGCCCTGCAGAATGAAGTTGCTCTGAAGAGGGGAGCTCCAGGGAAAACAGACTTCTAGCACTGCTGGTGTAAAGCAGAGCCACACTTAACGTGCGTGGTCACTGACATCCTCATTTATACCCCTGCGAGCTCTCCATGACGTCACGGCGACTTTTCAAATGTGTAAACCACACAGTATATGACCCGGTATCTGGACAGGATTCTAGGTGGCACCACCAAGAGACGACACAGCTCGAAACCAGTCATCAAATATGAAAATGCTCTGACAAAAATAACACGCAAATTCCTCCTTCGTGTTTTTGACAAGCGCCGCAGCCAGGCGCCGCACTGTTGGGCCCTGTTACTGCCCACGAGCGTCCGAGACAGTAATTACAAGGAGGCTGCTGACGGCTCAGGCTCATTGTCACTAACTAGGACCGTCTCAGAAGTGGGCGGATCTGCTGTCTACGTGCTGCCAGAAACGAAGGTCTGAGTTCAGTTATTGTAAAACAAAAACAGGCATTTTCGGTGTGAATCTTCAGTGTCTAATTGGGCTCCACCTGGAAGCCTGCGGAGAAGGTCAACACGATTAGCCGCCAGGGACAGCGTCCCGGCTCCCGCAGCTCGGCGCCTCCCCAGGGCCACGGCCCCTGCCGCGGCCCTGCGCCTTCCCGTCCTCCGCACACACTTCCGTGCGCTAACGAGGTGTGCGCTCGTCCCTAGAGACTGTCCTGGGAGGGGCAGCTTGTACCGCTGAGGAATCAGAGCCTTGATGACCAGCTCTGCTCCTCGTGATAACTTAAAACATGTAAATGAGCGAAGTATGAAAGTTAAAGCACGATTTCCTTGGGCTGGAAAACCTGTCCCGCACATCTCTCCGCACCTTCCGCTCTGGGCCTTCCGAGGCCGGCTGGAAACAGGAATGCGGCCCTCGGGCCTCCGGGTCCGCTGCAGGCTGCCAGCCGTCTGGGCACCCCGCGGCCCACGCACTCCCCGCTTCTCCCGCTGGGGCGCATCTCAGGTTGGGCCTGAAGGCAGCGTCCCGGGGAGGGAGACGGCCCTACCAGCTGACGGTGCCGGGAGCAGAGCCCCCGAAAGGGCGGCCGTCCACAGGCCCGCGCTGTGCTGCGGTTCCCGACCCTCCCTGGTCCAGGTGGCACGCCACGCATGCCCGCTCCTCACGCCCCTTTCCTGCCCAGCATGGCGCATTCCTGCCCAGGACGGCGGCCAGCTCCGGAAAAGATCCCAGGTTCAAGGGACACACAAAAAAGCAAGGAGCTGGGCCAGAGATTTAGCTCAGTGGTTCCGGCGCCTGCCTCGCAAGTGCAAGGCCCTGAGTTCTATCCCAGTGACCACATACAATGCTGGGCGTGGTGACTCACACCCACCAGCAATCAAGACCACATACCACAGTGCCGGGCGTGGTGGCTCACGCCTGTCATCCCAGCACTCAGGAGGCAGAGGCAGGAGGATGGCTGAGTTCCAGGCTTGCCTGGGCTCCATAGTGAGCTCAGGGCCAGCCTGAACTACAAAGCGAGACCCTGTCTCAGAAAGAAAAAAAAGCAAGGAGTTAAAATACAGCAACGCCCAGGAACACTCGGAAAGAGCAGGCTTTAAAATTCATCGTTTCGAGGGTAAAAGCTTGGCCCGCGCGTGACGGCGTGTGTGCATCTGGGGCCCGTGCCCATCCTCGCTCACCGGCCGCCCGCAGACCACCATCCCCTGGGCTGCACGGCCAGCTGACCGTCTCCCTGGTGTTTGCTTCCTGCCTTCAAACCCCGCACCGCCTCTTCCATTTTGCTTTTCCAGCGTGACAGTGGCTGCACTTTCAAAATAGGCCACCTGGCACCGCCATCTGGGGGACTGTTCAAGGAAGGGGCAGCCTGGGGACCAGGTGTGCCCTGTCCCCGGAGCCAGGCAGCGCAGGGTGGGGTGTGATCCAGGACTGTCGACTGCCCCACCTGCTGCCGTCGCCAGAGCGGGGGTGACGCAGCCCAGGGCCTTGCCAGAGCCCCGCACAGGTCAGGCAGGGGCCTTTCCCTCACCAGCGCCTGCGGGGCCCTCGACACCGTCATCTCCGACCTCGGTGTCTCCCGCAGCTATTTAATCAGGAAACTTAATCTAAAGATAAACAGAGGACCTTCGTCCCTAAAATCCACACATATTCCCTTAGGTGGGTGACATTCCTACTAACTCCCAGCGTACAGGTAACTGTGCACTCAGGGCTCCGCCTCCAGCCTGCGCCCAAGACAGCACACAGGGGACAGGCTGCAGCCCGCTCCGGAGCCCCCGGCACTGCCCAGTCAGGCCCTTCCTGCCCTGTGCCACACGGCACCCGAACTGTGGTCTGAGCCCGGAGGGCACAAGCCCCGGAGGACGGTGCCTGGCCCCGCCGCCCTCACTGTGCCGCCGGCCACTGTCGGGCCTCACCGGGGTGAACGCTCCCCACAGCCTCCACCCTGGGCACGTGGAGCGGGGCCTGGAGCAGGCGGGTCCGTGGGCACAGCTGGGCCTACAGAGGCAGGGGCGGAGCCCAGGGCCTCTGGAAAGAGGCGTCCTGAAAACCAAAGGAACTAGCAACCGTGCCCACCCTGAGCGGCAGCAGCCAGCCAGGCTTTCCATGGCCTACGGGGCGCTGTGAGCCACACTGGGGTGCCATCCGCAGGACAGCCCTGGTGATGGCTGCCCCACAGGACCCCAGGCCCTGGCGCAGACACCCTGGCACAGACACCCTGGTCAGCAGGCCTGAGTGCTCCAAGGTGCTGGCGGCACTTGTGCCCTTTAAAACGTGGAGCCCGCCCTGCTTTTACCCACCACTTTCACACACAGAACGGCGGTCCCGCGTCTGGCGGGAAAGGACCACGCTGTCTGGCACGTGTCTCAGGGGCGGAGGCCGGACGGGGGTCCAGCGGCGAAGGGGGGTTGGCGGCCAGCGCAGGGGCATCTGCCGCGCAGAAACGTCGCGGTAGAACGCGGTTGCTTCTCAGCTCCACGCGGCCCTTGTCCTTGAGACCCTGCGCTGCGTGCCTGGAGCCCCAGGCTGTGCGGGGCTGGATTCCTGCTGGCTGGGCCGGCGATGCACAGAGCAGGGTCTGAGTTGTGGCCCTGCACCATCAATAACATCTTAAATGGCTTCTAAATTGCTTCATTTATTAAATATTTGCCATGAAAATAAAAAGTAGGATTATTCGTTCTAATAGGAGGAATATTTTTTCTCTAAAAACTTCACACACACACACACACACACAAAACACATAATAATTGTGGGCGTCGAAGCATCCAATAGGAAGACAGTGAGATCTTTCTAAACCAAAAGGGGCGTGATCTCCCGACACCCCGGGAGCCAGGAGGTGTGATCGTTTGCTAACCAGCGGGTCTGCTTGGCTGAGCCGGCGTGGGGGGCTGGGCCTTCCCTCGGCCCCTCCCGTCCCCTGCCGGGCGCCAGGCTGCCATGGGCGCGAGTCGGGCAGCCACCATCCATCACTGTTTATGAGGTCAGCCCAGGGCTGCGCGTGCAGCTGGGGGGCCCAGAACCAATTCCCGTGCATGGGACAGGTGGAGCATTCATCATGCCTGTGGGTGCCGGGGAGGTGGTCCCAGGGGTCCTTGCTGAGGAGCATATGCAAATAGAGTGGCCAGGGCTTAATTGCTGCTGTCAAGCCTCAGAAATCAGATTTATTAGCCGTGGACTCTGAAGCCTTCATTAAGGGTTCGGGGCCGGAGGGGTGGCGGTGGGGGCTTTCTCCGCGGCTCCCACCGCCGGAGCACCTGGGGCTGCCGGTTCTGAGAGCATCGTTGCCAGCTGCGACTCCAGAGTCAAAGGCGAGCCCAGGGCTGAGCCGAGCCCACCCGCACCCGCGCGGTGAGAAGGTGCCCGCAGGCCGGCCGGCCGCCCAGAGGCGGCGCCAGGGGTGTGCGGGAGGCCGGCCCCAGCTCGGAAGCACGCGCCGGGGGACACAGGCCAGCTGGCCTGCAGTGTCCTCGGCGGCCCCTGGGGCCCATACCAAGACACCTGGTGGGCAGAGAGGCTGACACCACAGATGCAAGGCTCGGCATGGGCATCGTGCTGCCCAAATGCTACCACATCCGCAGCGTCGGTTTGCCGGGGGTGTCGCCTGCACATGGAACCCGTGACACCCGAAACGGACCCCGTCGGACCCGTGGGCGCTTCAGCCGTCCGAAGTCTGGATCGCTGGGTCCTGCGGAGAGTTTTGGAACAGGGAAGCTCGGGCACCTGGCCCCTCGGGTGGCCGGGGTTCCCGCAGGAGTCCGAGCATCCCCTGAGGTCCGTGGTCCATTTCTGCTGAGATCTGGCAGGAACGGCACGGAGTCTGCCCAGCAGTTCGGGAGACCCCGTCCGTGCACTTCCTCCACGTTTTATGCGACCTGTGTGTTTCGTGACCTCCCGTCCTCTGCTTCCCCGACGTCTGGGGGACAAGCCCCATTGCTCTGCTGTGCGATCAGCCCCTGGGATCCCAGCCCAGCCCCACAGAAAACGGGACGGACGTCTGGAAAGAGGAAAAGGAAGGGCGAGGAAAGGAGAAAACAGAGAGCTACCTGCCAAGGAAGAATCAGGATAGGGGCTCCCGAAAGATGGGGGACCCGCGGCCCTTCATTCCCAGCTGCTTTTCCTGGGGGTGACTGGCCCCACCCACCCACAACTTGCCATGACCGGATTGGCTTCCGGGCACCTGTGCCTCACTGAAGCTCTTTGGTGGTCTCTGTGCAGCTTCTTTCTGTTTCTTTACTTGTCCTCAGTTTACCTTTTAAGGCCTTATCTCTGGGGTAGGGGCCCAGGGGGAGAGAGGGGCCTTGTGGGTGGTTAGCTTAGAGCTAGTAGGAGGCGTGGGGGTATCTGTCGCAGGCTGTAACAACCCTAGAGAGAATAACAGAGTGAATCTAGAGGGGTCGCCCGTGTATGAGAGTGTGCACATCAGTCGCAGGTGTGAGGAGGCTCCGCCTTAGACTCAGCCAGGCTGCCCCTGTATTTGGTGGAGGTCGGGCCGGCTCGTGTTTGGGTGCTTAGCTTCTCTCTCTGTGACCCGCCAGCTCTGTCTCTGGCCTCTGCGTGCGAAGGCTTCCAGTCAGGGCCTGCTGGAAGGGAAGACCCGACAAGGCCTCTGCTGTCTTCCCGTCTGCAGGCCCCTGTCCCCGCAATCCTGGCGTCGGGAATTCCGATCGGAGCTCGTGCTTTCCACACCAAGCTTCCCCGTCACGAATCTCTCCACGCACCGCACTGGGCGTCCCAGCTCTGCGGCTTCTCTCACAGACAGACAAGCTGCACGTCCTGTGTTCAGTTGGTCAGTTCCTTGTCTTCTCTGTGATTTCTTCCACTGGTTATTCGGGGACGGGCTGTTTCATTCCCACCTCTCTGTATATTCCCCAAATTTGCCTATGCAGTGGTCTCTACTTTCACCCCACTGTGGCCGGAGAACAGAGCCGGCTTGATGTCGGCCTTCAGTGCTTCGGGAGGATCGTCCTGACTGGCACGGGACCAGCCCAGGGAGCGCGCAGTGACCGCCAGAGCACACACCTGCCAGCGCGGAGGGGCCCCGGGCGCCCCGCTCCAGCTGATTCTCAGCAAGGTCCCTCCCATCACGCCCCTGGGGTGCAAAGCCTCCCACTGTTCCCGCGGAATTTTTCTCCTTTCTGTTTGCCAGCCCGTTCTGGTCCCTTGGGGCCGTCTCCCTCGGTGCACAGGTGTGGGTACCGCTGTGCCTTCGCGCTGAGCCGCCCCGCAGCCCCACGAAGTGCACTTCTGGGCCCGCAGAAGCGCGCTGCTCCGCGACCTGACCTCTGCGCCAGCCCCGGAGGCCGCGGGGCCTCGGCCTGCGGGGTGCGCCCCGCCTTCCCCTCCCTTCCGTCTCTCCGGGGCCTTGCCGCGAAGCGCGTCGCCAGCGGACAGCGCGGTGCAGCCTGTTTTGTACGCATCACTTTTGCTCCGTTTCTTCGCCGCTGCATGTTTTGTGTCAAACAGGTATTTCCAGCATAGCTTTTTAATTTCTTGGTCATTTCTTCCGCTGTGTCGTTTGCAGTTATTTTTTTAGTGTTGCCCCGGGGGTTACAATTAATATCTTAATTTGCACTGATCTGGTTTAGAATAGTACCAATTTATCTTCGGCAAAATTAGTCTTTGCTCCTATAAGCTACCTCCCCCCCCGTTACTTTATGCTGTTACAAATTACATTTCGTATGTGGATCGCCCGTCAACCCAAATGCATAATTATTGTCTCATGCAACTGTCTTGAAAATCCGGAGAAAAATTGCAAACAAAAACAGATTTACACCGTCTTCTTTGTGGCGTGCCCCTTGGCTTTCCTGTCCTCTTTACCTGCTCCCTCGTGCTGAGTCCCACCGGGGCCCTTTCGTGTCAGGGCGAGAGCTGCCTGGCAGCCCTCGGCTTCTTCATCTCGGGGTGCCCTCCAACCTGCCTCAGTGTTTGTTTGTTTGTTTTGCGGTACCAGGGATCGAACTCGGGCCCTTGTGCTTCCGAGGTAGGCGCGGTGCCACTTGAGCTAAACCCCGGCCACCTCCCGCAGTTTTGAAGGGTGGCCTCGCTGGAGGTGGGGCCTTGGGTAGCACATCTGCCCTTTTGGCCCTGGTTCCCCCGCGGCTGGTGGCCCCAGGTCTCGGACAGTGCCCGCTGCAGTGCGGGTGTCCGTCACCTGTGAGGGCCGGGGCCTCTTCACTGCGGTCTGAGCGGTCTGGGCGCGAGGAGTCTGGCGCGGACCCTTCGAGTTTATCCAGCCCCGAGCTCTGTGCGGTTCTGATGGTCTCTCGTCGTATTTGAGAAGTTCCACAGGCCTCACGAGGCCTTCCCGGCCCTCCCCTCTCTCCTCAGGGACTCTGGGGTGTGGCCGAGGCCCCTGCTGCCCCCAGCAGCCTGCTCCCTCCTTCCACCCTTCCTTCCCTCTGTCCCAGACTGGGGGCGTCGGCTGGCTAGCCTGCACGTTCGCCGACTCGCTCTTCTGCTCCTCCAGTCTGCTCTTCAATCCCTCTGAAACTTTCACTTCGAGTATTATATTTAGAGCTGCAGAAAACGTTTTACTGTCGTCTCAGTATCTTCATTGAAAATGCCTGGTGAGCCATGGGTCTCCTGCTTTGCTTTCGTCTTGAGACGTGGATTTCTGTTGTTTTTCGAACAGCCTTAACATAGGTGAGTTTCGTCTTCGTCTTTGGGGCCCAGCAGCCGGGCCCTCGGGAGCTGCTGACGGCTCTTCCCTCCGAACGGCCCATCACCTTCCCCTGAACCTGGCGTCTCAGGGTTCCGGTCGGAGACAGGCGTCCTGGTCAGGACCACGGGGCGTCTCCGGACCCGGGGTCTCCCCCGCCTTCTGCTGCTGCCCGTCTGTTCAGTGACTTCCCTCTACCGCGGGGGCCCGAGCTCTCTCTCGTGTTGGGCCCTGAAGTCGGGGCGCTTACCTCCGGGCTCTGGAGGGTTTCCCGTGCGGGTCGGGGTGGCCTCTCCCCCGGGGACAGCGGGGGGACTTCAGGTCTGTCCCCACAGCCCAGCAGGGGCACACAGGTCTCCGGGGTCCTGGGAGTGTGTCAGGGGCCTGGGAAACCCCAGCCACGTCCCCTACTCTTCCTTGTTAAGCTTGTTTATAAGCTACTGTTTACGTCACCTGTTATCCTCAGGTAGATGCAGAGTCAAGCAGATCTGGCCGCTTGACCAGAGTGAGAACCGCTTCCAAAGCGGCGGAGCAGTGGGCGTGCCCGCGCATGACTGGCATGCAGGCCACAAACCTGGGGGAGACCCGCCTCGGATCTGGGCAGCACCAACCCACGGGTTGTAGCCTGGACCCAGCGACAGAGGAAGAAGAGGGGAGTCTGGCCGCGCTGCTGCGGAGGCCTTCCGGTCCTCACCATCGCCTCTGGGCAGGGCCTGGCACCGCTCAGGCTCAGCACGGACTCTTGCCACCCTCGGCCGTGAGCCTCAGGCCGGGGCCTCTGACTGGGCCCCTCCCTGCCCCTCTGCCCCCTCCACCCGTCTCTGTCCCCGCCCACCTGGCAAGAGCTGTCTGGGTCACACACACACTCGGCCCCGAGTCCTTCCTCCTGGTGGCCTCTGACTAGACAGCTGCGTCCCACAGACCCCGGGGGAGAGGCCTCCCGCCCTGCGGCGCCCTGAGTGGGCTCGCGGGGAACCCCGCGGGGAGACCCTGCAGGACGGGCCCGCGAGTCCCCTAGAGGCCTGGGCCGCCTCAGCAGGGCTGAGAGCGAGGCCACAGGGAGGACCCTGGTCCCGAGCCCCGTGGCGACGCGTGAGGAGCGGGCATGGGCGAGCTGGTTCCGGAGCCGCCGCAGCGACCTGAGAGGCCTGCAGTGGGTCGGGGCGCCTCGCCGCTGGGGAGCCCGACGTAGGGACGAGGAGCCCTGCTGGGGCCGCCCCGCTCCCCGCAGCCGCGGACTCAGGCCCGCGACACTGCTCCCACGTCACGGCCAGCTCCCCGAGCTGGCCTTGGAGCCGCTGGTCTTGGGCCACCCCGCTCCCCACGTCAGGCATGCCGGGAAGGAGCCGGGCTCACCCCTGGGTCCGGATCCCTCCCGTGAACCCGAGGCCCCTCCCGGGTGTGGCCACCCTCTGCCGTGTGACCCTGGCCAGGACACAGGCCAGCACTGACGAAGGACGGCTCCGCGGGGGTCAGCCTCGTGGGGGCTTGATCTGGCCGGGGGCCGGGGCCGGGAGCCACCCCACCGGAAGGGGCCGGCCTGAGGACAGCCGGCGTGCGCCCGACTCAGTGCCGCTGAGCAGACCTTCGCCTGGCGGACCGCGCTGTGCCCAAGCTGGGGCCGGGAGGGCAGGAGGGGCAGCGGGCGCACTCCTGTCCTGAGCGGGGCACAGGGGGCATCACGCGGCGAGGGAGCAGAACGGGGGAAGGACCCGGCCACTGCTCGTGCCCGGCATGCTTGGCTTCCCCAGCTGAAGGCCCTTCTCTGCCTGATGAACCAGGCAGGTGCCAGTTCCTGGGCACAGCATGCGCGGCCGCTGCTGGAGCCACCAGCAACACACTCCCAGCCGCAGAGAATTTTGGGGTCACCAAATAATGAAGTGGGGGCCATAACCGAAACTGTGTTAAAGCCACATCTGCCTCTGCACAATCTGCACACGTGTCACACCCAAGGGCGGCGGTGTCTTTACGCAGTTTCAACTTAACACAGCAGTCCTGTGAGAGCAGCCAGCTCTTGAGCGCCGACCCCCAGAAGTGGGGGCACAGGACCCCAGGGTGTGCAGGGATAGGGTTCACATTCATGGAGAGGAGATGACACCTGGTCCCCGAACTAGGCGCCTCTTATAATTCCACCCAGCAATCAGGCTTCTTGGTATTTAACCAAAGGCTTTGAAGAATTGTGTCCACATGAAAATCCACAGATGTTTCTCGCAGCTTTCTTTGTCGCTGCCAAACCCTAGAAGAGGCCGAGCGCCCTTCCGCGGGTGAGGGGGTAAGCCGACTGGCGGATCCAGAGAACGAAACACGGTTCAGCACAGGAGAAAATGAGCCCGACCGCCGAGCACGGAAGAGGCACGGAGGCTCCGCAGCTCGGTTCCAGTAGCGACATGTCGGGAAGGCTGGACCAGAAGGCTAGAAAGAGCAGGTGGACAGGCAGAGCCCCAGGGTCGGGCAGGCAGAGCCTGTGTGGCCTGGGGGGCAGATCCGCCGCGTCACACATCGCCTGAACCCTCAGAAGGCACAGGTCAAAGACTGAACCCCCACAGCAGACCAGACGCACGGTCACGCCGGGGTCATCGGGCGCCAGGGTGCAAACGTGGGGGACTCTACCTGAGGCGAGACCCAAAACACTCCCAAAACAAGAGCTTACACTGATCCACGAGGCAGAGGTCAGGGCCGAGCAGGACGTGCCCAGCGTGGCTGGCTAAGGAGACAGAGAGGCCACGTGCCAGGACCCGGGAAGGCCGAGGACAGTCACCTGCGCGGGAAGGAGCGAAGGCAGCCCCGGGACCAGGACTCCAGCCTGGTAGGACCGGGCTGGACTCGAATGCGGACCGTGCGCTGCCAGACCGCCGCGTGTTTCCTTAAGTCTCCAGAGGGCAGAGAGTCATCACCGGCAGCCTGACATCACCAGCGCGGTCGCTCCGGTCCCGGACACCTCTGTCTCCTCCGAGGCACAGAGGGCGTTCAGACCTTGTGCAAGGGTCCCAGGCGCTGTCCCAGTCGCCTCTGGCCTTCTGGGAACGGAAGGATTCGCCCTCTGGGCAGGGCTGGGAAGGGAGCACGGGCGCGTGGGTCTGCGGGGCCGGGCAGAGCCCCCCCACCCCGAGGCGCCTCGGGCTGGAGCGAGGCTTCCTCTCCAGGGCGCCGCTGTGCTCCGCGGGTCTGCACCGGGGAAACTTGTTAGCTCTTTCTCCGTCCTGCGCAGCTCATGAATCATGGATCAAACCTGCTCCCTGCAGCAGGTGGCTGTTAGTGTCATTTCTGACCTCAGACGGCTGTCAGATGCTCCTGCCGTCTGGCTTTTGATCAGCCCCCCTGCCGGGTGGTGAGGGCGCTCTGCGGGTGCCTGAGTGAGGGCTCGGCCCTGGCAGCGGCCTCCCTGGGCGTCCGTGTGGGGTGCGGGGACCCCGTGAGCGTCCCATGCTGGTGACTCAGCGGCTCTGAAACTAGAAAGTTCCCGGGGCCAAGCTAAGCTGCCCGAGCCGGAGAGCCCGCGCCTGCGGTCCCGTTCAGAGGCCGCCTCTCCCGACGAGGGCTGCCGGGCAGCAGCATCCGCGCGTCCTTCCCAGCCATGACAACAGGGAGGCGCCCGGGCAGTCGGGCCCCGGGGATGCACGCTGAAGTCACTTCCGCGGGTCGGTTTCTCCTGCGTTCACCTGAGCCTCCCTCCTGTCCGCGGGCGGCGGACGCATTCAACCTTCTCCGGCCCTGCGTGGCTCGGGTGCGTCCCCCCCATTACTGGGGCAACGCTGTGACGCGAATCCTCACCTGGGATCCACAGAGAGGCAGAGCCTCGGCCCCGGGAGAAGCTCGCAGCTGCGGACCCCCGGGCCCGTGTGGGGAGGCCCGGGCCGAGTCGGACGTCTCAGGCAGGGAGCCCGGCTGCGGGTGAGGACGGAAGGAGGCGGGCACCGTGAGCGCGGATGGGGCAGAGACGCCCCGGTCTGCTCGGGTCTGAGCAGCCCGAGGCCAGTGGCTGAGGCCCATGCGGGCCACCCAGGGGCAGGGTGGAGGCGTGTCCAGCGCCTGAACAGCCGTGCGTCCTCCCTGACAGGCAGTGGCTTCCATCTCGTAACCAGTGCGAAAGGCTCTGGGCACAGGGGGCACAGAGGGCCCTGCACAGTCGCCCTGCCAGGCCCCAACAAGAAGAGGACGGCGTGCGCTGCCCTGCGTCCCTTGCCACCCGGGGCCTCCTCAGCCAGAGCCTGGGGCACCAGCTGCGGCTCCTGCGGACCCTCTGCCGCCCGCGACCCCCCAGCGCCTCCTCCTGCGGCCGTCTCTCCTCGGCCCCGGCTTGCAGCCTGCAGACACCGCGGCTCCCCCAGCCCCCCAGAGCAGAGACAGGCCCTGAGGAGACCTGAGAGAGGGGAGAAGTCCCGAGGGGAGCCTGCCAGGGAGCGGCTCACACCGGGGACCCAGTCTGCGGTCAGGAGGGGGCACAGCCGAGACCGCGGGCCGACGGGGTTCCCTTCCTCCCTCCACCTTCCACCGCGCCCGGGCCGTCAGGGGACCCGCTGAGCCCCCTGTCTGCCCAGCCTGTCCCTCCCAGCGACACTCAGCCAGAAGCGCCCCTCTGTCAAGTCAGAAATACTCCCTCTCGGGCAGTGTCCAGCTGGCACACAGGCCCAGCTTCACAAACGCAGGAACCGTTCCTTAACAGTCTACATGGAGTCCACACGGTCCCCGCCGCCCCCCCAGCTCCGTGTCGGCCCGTGCTCAGCCGTGCTCTGGGTCTGCCGCTAGGAGTCGCTCTGTCTTCCTCGCCCTCTCTGGGCTGCCCACACGGCCACCTCTCCCTCCAGCCACCTCCGTCTCCTCCGCCTCCCCTGCACCGATCCAGGCTCCCTGGAACCACCGCTGTGCTCCCCGCTGCCCTGGCCCAGCCCCGCCCTGTGTCCCCTCCATCTCCGCACTCCCCCTGCCGGGTCTGCGCTCAACTGCAGGCCTCCGGAGGCAGCCTCCGGGCACCACAAAGGCCGGAGCCCCGAGCTGCCCAGGACAGCGTGAGAGACCCAGACAGACCCCGGGGGTCAGAGGCTGTGAACAGAAGAGCTCTGGACGTCCCCGCGTGTCTCGCACGTCGGGAGCATAGGAGCCAGTGACACGGCCCCCCGGCCCCTGGTTTGGAAGGGGCAGGGAGTCAAGGGCATCCCAGCCAGGACCACAGCTCCAGGATGGTGCAGGAGGCCCTGTGGGTTCAAGCTGCCAGCCGGCAAAGACAGGCAGCCCAGAAGCAGCGAGCCGTGACTTTAAAAGCAAGGCCACCAACCCCGAGCTTCGCCTTCGCCTTCGCCTCCAAGGCCTCTGAACAGCGAAAGCGACGCGGTAGGGCGAGGCCCTTGGGCAGGAGGGCCGGGATGCAGGCCGCCAGCTCGGCCCTGAGGCTCCTCACGCACTCGTCTCCCCTGAAGGGCTCTCAGCAAGCCGTGCCCACCTCAGGCAGACGTGGACAGAGCACGTGACAGACCCACCCCACGGGCTGAGCCGGCCCTCGAAGGTTGGGGGCATCTCGGTGGCCCCACCGAAGCAGAGACACAGTGGTGCCAGGAGGTACTGTCTGGGGAGCCGCAGCCCTGCGGCCCAGGAGGAGGCACATGCCAGGGCTCTGCGGGCCCCAGTGTCCGCCACAGTGGACGCTGCAGACTCAGGCTCTCGGAGGCCAGGGCTGGACACAGGGCGCGGCGCTCTGGCTTGCAAGGGACCCCAGTCCTTCCCCGATGGTTGCACCAGCTAAAGTTTTCTCAATTCCGTAGATTTTTAGTGAACTGATTAATTACAAAATAAAATGCCAAAGCCCCCGGCATGGGTCAGGAATCAGCAGAGCACTGACTTGGACACAGGTGAAACCTGCCTCAAAGGACACACGGGTGGCGCTGGCTTGAGACGGGGTCCCAGACTCTGGCCTGCGGGCCTCTGGTGACCCTGGGGATGGCCTGTCCCCCCAGCAGGTCAGCGCTCAGCCGTCCCAGCCCAGCCCCTAACCTCTCCTCTCCCTGCTGGGCTCTGCCCGTGGCTAGAGCTTATTAAATTTTCAGGACTACTGGTCTACCTAGAGCTGTGTCTTTTCTATTTTTAATGTCTTCAGCTTATCAAACCTGCATAAGGCAATGCGCTTACAGCTAAAGGTCTCTGTCTTCCAGCAATCTGTAATTTTTTCCTGTTAATTTCACAGCGATAGATGGAGAGCAGGCAGGAATTGGTTGAAATAAATGAACTTTTGGATTACATGGCTCTATACTTTAGAAGAAGAGAGACGGGATCAGAGGAGTTTTGCCCAGAGAGTTTCCCCCATTAGACTTCCTGTGAGGGGTTAAAGACCGAGTAAGATCCCATACAAAGAGAGCTTTAATCCAGCCTCTGAGAGGCCAGGCAGCTTCCTCTGCCCAGATCCCTCCTGGCACTGGCACAGGGCAGGAATCTAATTAGAGGCACTTCCTTACTCGCCAGCGTAGCGCTCAGTTGTGAGGCGCATACCAGCAGCTCATGAGGGCCTGCCTGGAGCAGCCTGACCCCTGGATGGTGACACTGTCCCTGCTCGAGGGCCTGAGGGTGGCTCCCCAGAGGGCTGAGGGCCAGGCGGCGGCTGTGAGGGTCCACCTGTCTACCCCAGCTGAGCCCCTGGCCCAGGAACACCACGCCTGGTGCTGAGCCACGTAACTCAGCTGAAATCTCCAAAGCCTCCCAGGACCTCCATGGCAAAAAGCAAAGAGTCTGAGACCCGCGATAGATCATTAATCCCACATGCAGACGCAGAGGTCACCCACACACCTGAGACTTGCTATTTCCGGTAGCTTGTAGTTCCACACGCTGTTTATGTAACACTGGGAAGCCCTCGGCCCCTAGATTGGAAGTTCATGGTCCTCTCTAGATCACCGTGAGCCCTGACCCAGCCGGCCCTCCAGAGTATGAAAGCCCTGAGCCCCACCCTGCTGCACGCAATGTGCACACACCGTCCTGGCAAAGCTTGGAGGCTGTGTGGAGACCTGAGGGGTCAAAACGTGACCGCAGCCAGGGAAGAGTCCACCAGGGGCAGCCGGGAGACAGGACCCTGTGAGGCCCGGGCGCTCAGGACTGGGTGAGAAAACACCTTATCTAGAGGCCCCTGGCTCCCAGGAGGTAGAGGACAGAGGGTGACTGAGAAGATGGAAGCCAGGAGTATGTCCAGAGTGGAGCACTTGGCAGTAAGTAGCACCCAGGTGAAAGGGGAGGGGTACACAGAGGGAAGAGCCCAACCCAGTGCCCAGAAGAGCCCACAAGGGCCACAAAACAGGTGGTGCAGAAAGAGGACATGGGTGTCCAGGTCAGGTCCCAGGCGGAGCGGGTACGAGCACCTTGCACCTCTGCTCTGCATGTGGGGCTCCAGGCCCTGCATCTGCGTGGGCCGCTGACCCCTCACACACACCCAGAAACTAGGTCCTTCCTCACCTGGGACCTGGCGGCAGAGCCCCCGCGGCAGCAGACGCAGGCTGAACAGGCACCTGGGCCGGAGTCCGCGGAGCCATGCTTGCTAACTGAGCACAAATGTAGAAAATCCCCTTCAGGATTGTTTGTTTTGATGGTGTATTTCAGTGGAAACCAGTTTATGTTGATTCAAGTTATTCCATTCAGTCTGGGGAACAGGGGGCGGCAGCGTGGACCTGAGGAGCCCTGCGGTGCAGTCTCAGGCGCGCAGCTTTCTTTCCTGTTATTCACACAGGGTCACATTAAATTGCCCACATTGGCTTTGAACTTGGCATTCTCCTGCCTTGGTCTTCTTGGTAACAGGGACTATAGAGGTGGGCGGCCGTGCCCGCTGGACCCTAGAAACCTTAACCTCCCAGATCACACTAACTTTCCCGTGAAGCAGTCGAAGCAGTATCCTGCCCCCATCGACAGCTCACGGCACACGAACCTCGGTGACACAGCAGGACAAGCAGGGAGGAGGCTCTCCGGGGCCCTCAGCAGCGTGAGGAAGACGATCACCCACATGAGGACAAAGGGGCGGGGAGAGGGACAGGAGATCCTCACGGTGGCCCTCAATAAACAGCGGACTGAAGACACAGGACGCTATGGAACGCTCCTGGAAAAAAGGTTTTCACCCCCATTGCCTGATGTAACACAAACTCTAACGCTAAAAATTAAAATTAAGCTAACCATGGCCATAGCTCTAACCTACCTTGATGCCAGATGATGAAAGAAAACCTAAACCCTAATCCTACACCTTAGCCATCATTCTTAAGCCTATACTAAGCAAAATATTTGGGACTAATTCTGGATATATCGTTACATATTAACAAACACCCTAAAACCGCACAGACAGAACATTCCGAGGATCAAGTTGTGATATCATGGATGTCAGCTAAGGCTAATAGTAACCATGATTACCAACCCTAATCAAAAGCCCTAACCCTGCCCATAACCCTAATCCTGAGACTAACCACAAACCCTAACCCTAACCCTAACCCTAATGCTAACCCTAACCCTAACCCTAACGCTAACCCTAACCTGCCCACGGCCCCAGCCCTGCACACAGCTACTTCCTCCCAGGGTGCTCAGCAGGGCACAACAGCGATGTAAACTTCGAGCCTGACACACAAACAGCAAACCAAAGATGTCACAGGACTCTCAGGGGACTTGGCATGAAGCACCCCTGGCCCTTCTCCTGCCCTTGGCTTTGGGTACCAGTGGGTCTGTGACCTTCTGGTGGCCAGACTAGAGAGAGGTGCCCTCGGGTGGGCAGGAACAGTGGGTGCCAGTGATGAGGCATCTACAGCCACGACCTCCACATTCCTGGGGCCCTGCTGTGGCGAGGGTGTGAGCAGAGCCTGGCAGGTGCCGTACCACGGCCTGCAGACTGACCTTCCTCTACTCACGGAGACACCCGGGGCGTGAATGACACTCTGCAGCGCGAGGACCGGCTCCACGTGCACACACACACGTGTGTGAGGTCACCCCAGCCCATGTGTCTCAGCAGAGAGCCCGTGTGAGGCCCCAGGTGGGAGGTGCCAGGCTCCGCGGCAGGGCTGCTTCCTGTGACACCATGGTGGGCCGGCAAAGCCTGCCAGGCTGCGGTCTGTGGAGGGAGAGGCTGCACCGCGCCGCGGCCTCGCCAACCAGGCTGCCAGCCAGGGCCTGAGGGCAGGGGTGGGGCCGGCTGGAACCGCACAGCCGCCCCTCCCAGCCGCACGGAGCCCCGCGATTCGGAGCGCTGGTGTCCAGTCCCCGCGGGTTTTCGCCCTCGGCCGCCTGCTGGGGGGGCTCTAACCCCGCAGCCCAGGTAGACGGTGCTTGGCGGGCGGGTCGCCCTTATTTACCTTGTAGGGCTCCTGTGTGGTTCCCAAGCGGGCCGGGCCCTTCCTCTCAGTGTCCATATTCTGAGAATAAACCCAGAGTGGAAGGAGCCCCCAGTATGGAGAGCCCCCCATGTGAAGAATCGTATCGGGGGCGCCTGGCCACCGCAGAGGACTCACAGCGCTGACCGTCGCGGGACGGCTGGGGTCGGGGACTGTCACACCTGAGAGGTCTGTTTCTGGCCGGAAATGCAGAGAATTAACAGTGACTCTGTGCAGACTCCGTGCTGACTTCTTTCTCCTGAAGGATGGCAGGGAGGGGCCGGGGCCTGCGTGGGCTCCGGCAGTGGGCGGCTGTGCATGAGGGACCCCCAGTGGGCATCTGACAGGAAGGGGGCGGGACTCAGGCCTGACCCCCGTGAGAGCCCCCGAGGGACGGGTCCAGGGAAGCTCGCACTCCCACCGACAATTAGGGGAGAGTCAGGCTGTGCGGAACAAGCAATTAATTACCAGCAGGCTCCAGAGGGATCGGAGTCTCTGGTGAGCGAGGGACGTCACGAGCCAGCAGGAGCCAGCAGGAGAGGAGCGGGGCCCGCGCGGGGCCGCAGACGCAGACAGCCTGGTGGAGCAGGCCGGCGGGGAAATCGAGGTCGGGGCGGCTACAAGACGGGATTGGGGTGTGGGGGAGGGGACACTGCTGTGGACCTGCTGCTGCGGATGCGGAGACGAAAGGGAGGGACCGGTCAGGGCTGCTCGGTGTGGCCCTCGCACACTTTACAACCTGCACAGAAAGAAAACGCACACGTCCACGCGAGCGTGCGTTCACTGCGAGTACTCACACACACACACACACCATGCACACACACAGGCACATGTATTCACACACGCAGAGCCCAAGGAGGGGCGTGCAACGGGTCCCGGGTGACGTCACAGCAGACAGAGATCCCAGGCTCTGGGGACGCACAACTCACATCCGAGCCTACAGGAGGGTTCGGCGTGGGGCCGAGCCGGGCGAGAGAGCCCCACCGTAGAGGGGCTCCCCACCACCCACTTTCCCCGGGGCCCAAACTCAGGCCAGAGGGCCCATCCTTGCCCAGGTGCTGCGTGTGCACAGCGAGAGGCACGGGGGGGGGGGGCGGGCTCTGCCTCCCGAGGACGCAGCAGGCGCGGAACGAGAGCCTAGGAGGCCCCTCCCAGCACCAGCGGGGGAGGCCGGGCCGTCTGTGTCTCGGGTGGAAAGGGCACTGGTGCCCACTGGGTGCCCACCTGGCGCCTTCCCGAGCCGGTGCCGATGGCCAGTTGGCCTGGCAGCCTGCTCCATGGAAATGGGCAGCTGTGGCTCAGGGGTTCCCGGATGCAGGAAAGAGACCCCGTGTCCCCAGCAGCCAGGCCCCAGCCAGCCCCACAGGGCCATCAGTCGCCAGGCCAGACATGTGCATCACCGGAGCCGCCGTCCTGCCAGCCCCGTCCCTCTTCTGCTCGGCCAGGGCTTCCGCAGCCTCCAGCAAAGGAATCTGTCCACACTGGAGCCGCCGCCGGCTCCAGGCGATTTCCAGCCTGCGGCACAGTCCACAGCAGCCAGGCTCCGGGAGGGCTGGTCAACAGCGCCCCCTGGTGGCCGCGGTAGCCTCTGCTTCCTCCACCTGCCGGGCCCCGGGGCCGCCTGGCTGTGGACACTGTCCGCGGATGCCCTCAGGTCAGCAGCAGGCAGCCTGTCCTGCTGCCCTCGCCCTGCCGGCCCCTGGGCTGCCAGCTACACCAGCCTTTCTGCGTCTCGGCTGAGGACAAAGCTGAGAGCCCAACACCCACAGAGGCCCTTGGGGACAGTTTCCTGAGGAGAGGAGACGGCCGTGCGAAGTCCAGGGGCGAGGGTACCAGCAAGGGCATTCGGTCGTGGCTGTGGCGGAGGACGCTCCAGGACGAGAGGCTGGCCTGTCCCCAGAGCCGTGGGACAGGGGTCCCATGACAGCCTCCCGGTCAGCTTGGCAAGCAGGGTGACCTCTCTGGGCTCAGTTTACCTGGAGTAGGAAGCTGATGTGACCCTCCCGCCCCGAGTCCGACGTGCAGGTCCTCAGCACAGGCAGCGCCCTCCAGAGCCCGGCAGCCGCTGTGCCGCAGCCGGGGAGGGAGGAGGGCGGAAGCGGGCAGAGGCTGCAGGAGAGCCCTGGCCGCCCTGGGTACCCAGAGTCAGCCTGAGGAGCTGCCCGTGGGGTGAGGCAGCAGCAGGCCCGGCCGGCCTGCACCCCAGAAGGTGGCCTGCTCTGCGGCCTTCTCTTATTACTTTTCTTTTGTCTGCTTTTGGCTTGCTTTTTCTTTCTTTCCTTCCTTCCTTCTTTCTCTCCTTTTCTTTCTTTCCTTCCTTCTTTCCTTCTTTCTTTCCTTTTCTTTTTCTTTCTTTCCTTCCTTTTCTTTTTCTTTCTTTCCTTCTTCCTTCTTTTTCTTTTCCTTTTCTTTCTTTCCTTCCTTTTCTTTCTTTCCTTCCTTCTTTCCTTCCTTTCCTTTTCTTTTTCTTTCCTTCCTTCCTTCTTTTTCATTTCCTTTTCTCTTTCCTTCCTTTTCTTTCCTTCCTTCTTTCTTTCCTTTTCTTTCTTTCCTTCCTTCCTTCTTTCCTTCCTTCTTTCTTTCCCTTTTTCTTTCTTTCTTTCTCTCTTCCTTTCTTTCCATCTTTCTTTCCTCCTTCCCACTGAACTACACCCTCAGCTCTCTCCGCCGTCATTATTGTGACTGTTCTCTGAGGCAGGCCCTGCCCAGCTGCCCAGGCTGAGCCCCCAGCCCCCAGCTCACCTCCCAGAGTGCGGGATTCCGGGCGTGTGACCCCCACACTGGGCATCGTTTTCCTCCGTGCAGCCCCAGCTTCGAGGCAGACTCGCACGGCTGCAGCGGGCCTGGAAGGGCTACCGGAGCCCCCCGGCCCTGTGCTTCTTCCCAGGTGAGGTGCCAGCCTCAGGGACCTGCGGACTCCGCCGGGAACCAGCCTCCCTCCCGGGGTGCTTGCGCTCCCTTCAGCCCTCCTGGCTGAGCTGCGCCCCGCCTTTGCCCTCCGTCCCCCCCGCCCCCCCGGCCCCTTGTCCTCCGCGGGCCGACGCAGCCCCCCGGCGCCTGGCCAAATCCCACCCCTTGAAGCCTCTGTCTGTGGAGGGCGATTCGCAGCGAGAGCATCAGGCCTCGCCCTGGACCCACAGACAGCTCACCCGGCTGTGCCTCAGCGGCGCAGACTGTTTAATAAATATTTAATAGTGACAATAAAAGATCCACTTGGCAAGACTGCAGACTTCACCCGGGACTCGGCACTCCGCCCCAGGTCAGCCATAAAGTGCATCTCCGCAGAGAAGCCCAGAGTCCAGGCCGGCAGGTGCCCCTGGAGGCGCTCAGGGCAGTGAGTGCGACGCCCTGGCCTGCGCCCCGTCTACCCGGAGGGGAGAGCGGACCGTGCCTCTCCCAGGGCATGGCAACACCGCGTGGCACAAGGACGAGGCTCGGGAGGAGGGCACACCGGAAGCTCCCCGTCACCGCCCTGCCTGGGGACCGCTGCCACCTGCCCCCCCCCCCCACAGCTCCGCTCTGACCCAGCCGGGCCAGGGCCGGAAGCAGAGCCAGCCAGACGCGGGCCAGCGGGCCCGACCCGGGGAACGCTGAGAGGGTCCTGCAGGAAACAAAGCAGCGAGAAGGGCGAGGACACCGGGCCGACAATGCGGACAGCAGCGCCACGCGGGACCCAGGAGCCGGGAGGGGAGTCGGGGTCTCCAAAGGGAGAAGCAGGTAAAGCGGTCACCGAGTGAATAACTGATGCCCTCGCTTCAACCAGACAGGGGCTGAGCCACACTCGGAGCCAGCCAGGCCGTCTCGGGGCTCTTGAATAAGGAGGTAGGAAAGGAGCACCCGGTGTGGCGTGTCAAACCCAAACACAGTAACGGAAGAGGGTCTCAGCACCAAGGGCAGCCCCGGGACTCAGAGGCCAGGCCAGGCCCAGCCAGCCAGGGTGCGGCACCCGCGCTGACAGAGCTGAGGCCTCGCGGCCCGTCCTCGGCTTCTGTCACAGACTGGCGGGTGACTCACGCAGAGAAGAGGTCTGTCGGTCCAAGCTGGGAAGCCCAGGGTCAGGCAGGTGTGTCGGGCCGGCCTCCAGCAAGGGCCTCAGCAGAAAGCACAGGGCCTGGGGACAGAAGCAGGCGAGGCCCGGAGGAGAGCCGCCATTCCGCGACAGACCCAGGCCCCGGAGAGTGCCAGGGCCCGGGACCAAGGCCTCCAGCACCCAGAGGCTCCGCCCTGCGACCCGGCGAGGGCAGCCCGTAGCGGGCACTGGTAGCAGCCAATCTCCGCCGGTCCCTGCCAAGCTCTGGGCCATCTCAGCAGAGAAACGGCCAGAGGAGACGAAGGTCAGCAACAGGAAGCGCAAGTGTGACCTCAGGCGGGGTCCACGCAGCCACTGACCGCGGAGCCACAAAGCACAGGCCCTCTGTATCCCCAGGGCAACCCCCGAACCACACATGGCCCGAGACTCTGCCCTAATCACTAGTAAACCGAAGCAGCCACATTATTTACATCTTATACACTGTGCTGAGCTGTGCTGTTTTCCTTAAAGTTCAGTATTTCTGCAGCAGTTTATAAAAAGCTCTTGAGTTCTGCTTAACAGATGCACAGAGTTCAGCCACACGAACGCACCGCCGTAGCCATGATCAGTCTCCTACTGGTGGACATTTGGGTAGTTTCTAGTAATTAACTTCCACTACCCCGAGGCAGTGGCCCGGCTTGCTTCGACATGTGTGTCCCTAGGCTAAATAAATAAGATGCAATTGCTAACCAAAACGGAAACTCTAATAATGGCCCAGATAGAGAAGATTTTCAAGATCTCAGCAAAATCTAGAAGGCTGAGGAGGAGAAGGAGGAAAAGTAAGAGTTTCAAAGGCCTCAGGAGGGAGGGAGGGAAGTCACGGAGGGACACGGTGTTGTTGGTACGTGTCCCCCGCAGGAGGGTGAGGGACGGGAAGGCGACAGAGGCAGAAGTTAGCATCGTGCCCTCTAGTTGACAGTAAAAATAATAGTAAATGTTGCCACTTAAGAGGATAAAGGCTCTAACGGTGGAAAGTATAGTGGAACTTGGAAGTGACAAATGTAAGCGCTTGAAAACATGCAGTGGGCAGAGAAACCGTAAATGTGCTCAAGCTGAACGAATAATAAACGCGAACGCAGCAAGGGCGGACTCCCACACCCGTCACCATCCGGGGTGCGGCCGTCTTCCCCGGGAAGCGCACGACGGAAGGGTTCTGACGGAAAACAAAAGGAAGACGGGCGGAAAGCCAGAGAAATAGGAGCCAACCCAGCTTGGGAGGGTGTGGGAGTTAAACCGAGGAGCTCCTCCTCTCTCAGTCTCTGACAGGCGGCCCCCGCCTTGGCCCCTGTGAGGACTACACAGGACCCCGTCCCCACTTCCTGCATGACCAGTGTGCGGCTCTTCCTGCAAAGGCTGCTGGGAACCCACAGGGTTTGCAAGACTGCCCCTGCGGGGAGGCCCTGCCCCCCCCACCCTGGGGCTGCCGTGGGCTGTGCCTGACTATGAGGACAGGTAACACACATGGGAAATCACATTATACTCAGCCAAATGGGTCTACAGGCCACAGACCTGAACCAACCTAAACTTCTCCAGAAAGAAGCCCGAAGCAAAAACCATTGACAGAGACCAGTTATGTGCTTGGTGGAGAATAAAACCCTTCAAAACACTTAGAAAATCGAAGCACAAGATTTTTCTGGCCGTATTATCTGATCACAAAACAATAAAATTAGAAATAACAACGAAAAGGTGACCAAAGTATCCTAGTGCTGAGAAACCCACTTACAGATAACCCTTGGATGCAGGAGTCCACGAGGGAAGAAGTGCGGGTGCCCGGGAGGCTTGGGAAAGGGGGGTCTCGTGTGAGCACAAACGCAGGCAGGGAGCCGCTGTCTCGGGACGTCCCGCCACGGTAGGGGACACGGAGAGGAGCCGCGTGCGCTCTGCTGACACGCGGGAAAGCAGTGACCTCACCGCAGGCCGGGGCCATGCCGGCAGCACACGGAAGTAAGAAGAGTATGCGAGGGAAGCAAAGGCCTCGCTTAACCCAAAGTGCGTTCTCTGAAGCTAAATCTTTGTAAATGAGTTCTGGGAAGGAGCAGAGAGAAAGAGAGGGACTAAGACAGACCCAGGAAAAATAAGGAATAAGGGTGGAGAATAAACACGTGAAAGAAAAGATTGAGATAATTATGAGGTAGTTATAGATATTCAATTCTGTGGTACCATAGTTATATATTTAGAAGAAAGAGAAGTTCTTACAAATGAAAAAATTAAAATGTATCCTAAAAATGGGAGACTGAGTAGACCAATTACCATAAAAATATTGGAAGTCTGATTTAGGTTCTATCATCAAAAAACTCACCGATTGGGGCCGGAGAGTTAGCTCAGTGTTTCCAGCGCCTGCTTCACAAGCGCAAGGCCCTGAGTTCGATCCCCGGTAACCACATACAATGCTGGGCATGGTGACTCATGCCCGCCAGCCATCAATACCACATACCACAGTGCCGGGCGTGGTGGCTCACGCCTGTCATCCCAGCACTCGGGAGGCAGAGGCAGGAGGATTGCTGAGTTCGAGGCTTGCCTGAGCTGCATAGTGAGCTCAGGGCCAGTCTGAACTACAAAGCGAGACCCTGTCTCAAAAAAAAAAAAAAAACTCACCGAGTCCAGGTACCTTCAGAATGAATTTTATCTGATCTTTAAAGGAATAGCAGATTAATCTGTACTGTTTAAAATATTCCAGAATGTAGAAAGCACTAAAAGAATAACCACCCTTTGAATTTTACAGTGAATATATTTTAAAAACAGAATTATTAAAACTATCAGCATCATTTATGAATATAAATACAAAACTCTATTTAAAACTAGGACCACTGAATGAATCAAAAGCATCCTGACCAAAGAGGACTCGAGGGCCTACACCTGGCCTCCCCCCCATGTCCACAGGGCCCAGAGGAAGCAGCAGAGAGGACCAGGACACTGACCCGGGGGCGGCCAGGTGATCAGGGGCCTTCAGAGTCAACTGCGCCAGAAAGCAGGGGGGCCGACCGAGCCCCAGCAACGCAAAACACGGGAGTGCCATGTGGAAGCAAAGGCCCCTGGCTTTCCCTGTCGATGAAGACGAGAAGAAAAGCATCCGCGAAGCCCACGGCACCCCGCAAGCGCACATCTACCCGGGCTGGCGGAGAGGAGCCTGGCGAGATGCGCTGGCGGTGACGGCCTCTTCCCGGGCAGAGGAGGGCTCCGTCTGCCCCCTCGCCTGCCAGCAGGAAGCGCTGCCCAGCCGCGCTCACAGTTCAGCCCTGACGCCTCCAGCCTCCACAGGGCGCAGAGGCAGCTCAGCGGACAGTGCTGGCCAGTCCCCCTGCCCCCGACGTGTGGATGCTGGCGCCAAGGCGACAGCTCCCCGCGGACCGGGCACCGCTGCCATCCTGGGAACGCCCCAGCGTGGGAGCCAGAGGCAGGAGCAGCCGCAGGACGGGGCCCTTGATCCGTCTCTCCCAACAGCTTCCATACTGTAAGTCCTGCAGCCGCTGGAGACGAGATGTGGAGAACCAGGACTACCTCTGCCAGTTGCTCCACTGGGCCCGGGCGAGGAGCCTGGTCCCCGGATCCTCACGCCGCCCCGGATTTAGGAAGCAGCCTTGCATTCTCTGCCTCCACATCAAGACAGAAAGATGAGAACAGTATCGATCTTAGCGTCGGAGTTAAGTGCGGTGACCAAGTCCCATTGAGCGGCGATGTCTCAGGGCACAACAAGACCTCAGAGTCCAGCCAAGAGCTTTACTACCCAGCTGGGGCCTCCCTCTATGCAGAGGACTAAAAATTAGACTAAAGCACAGTATTTAAAGGCAAAATTTACTACCCCCCCCCATATGTCACCGGGAGGTTTCTACGCAGGAGCCATTAGATCATGCTATTGTGAAAGTGCAGGAGCGAGTCATTACAGAAGCCAACGGATTAGAGCCCTGCTTGCTATAGAACAGTGCGTTTTAAAGACATTCCAACTGCCGGGCGTGGTGGCTCACGCCTGTCATCCCAGCACTCGGGAGGCAGAGGCAGGAGGACTGCTGAGTTCCAGGCTGGCCTGGGCTACATAGTGAGCTCAGGGCCTGCCTGAACGACGTGAGACCCACCTCAAAAAACAGAAGCCGGGCCAGAGATTTAGCTCAGTGGTTCTGGCGCCTGCCTCGCAAGCGCAAGGTCCTGAATTCGATCCCCGGTGACCACATATAATGCTGGGCGTGGAGACTCACGCCCACCAGCAATCAATACCACATACCACAGTGCCAGGTGTGATGGCTCACGCCTGTCATCCCAGCACTCGGGAGGCAGAGGCAGGAGGATTGCTGAGTTCCAGGCTTGCCTGGGCTACACAGTGAGCTCAGGGCCAGCCTGAACTACAAAGCAAGACCCTGTCTCAAAAAAAATAAATAAATAAAAACGTTCCAGCTGCGGCTGCGCACACCAGTTGTGTGGACAGCTCCCAGGGAGA
Source organism: Thryonomys swinderianus (assembly GCA_004025085.1). Taxonomy (NCBI): domain Eukaryota; kingdom Metazoa; phylum Chordata; class Mammalia; order Rodentia; family Thryonomyidae; genus Thryonomys; species Thryonomys swinderianus. The sequence continues at coordinate 5,262 of PVIC010006120.1, read as the reverse complement.
CGAGTTAAAGATTCACAGGGAGGTTACGGGACCCAAAGCAGAGGTGTTTCACAAAATGGCTGTGTTAAGTCAAGATGGGCCTCGCGGTAAGAAAATCTCCTAACTCATACTCAGAGAGGTAAGGTGCGGCCTAGAGTGGAAGGGAAGAGGGCCGCCTGAGAAGCCAGGACCGAGCCCGTGCTCCCCGGAGAGCAGTGGCACCAGCGCAGCTCGTCAGAGATCTCAGCTCGGGGCTGGGGGCTAAGCCCAACCTTGGGTGCACAAGGGCCCAAGTTCGATCCCCGGTACCGCAAAAAAAAAAAAAAAAAAGATCTCGGCTGGAGGTGCAGTGTGCGGCTGCGTGAGAACGGGAAGGCCCCAGGGCACAGCGCCGCGGCTCGGATCTGGGGTGTCCCCCGGAGGGGCTCGCGTGGCAGGCGCGGCCCCGGCCCGAGGCGCGGACGGGGCGCAGACCCTGTAGTGGGCGGGCCCGGGTGAAGGAAGTCGGGGCTCTGGGGCACGGCCTCGCTGCAGCGGACGCCCTGCCCGCTCCTCTCTTCTCCGCGCTTCCCGACGCCCCGTGCTGAGCAGTTTGCTCGGCCACGCGCACCGTCCCGCCTCAGCCTGGCCCAGAGCTCCTCGCATCTAAGGCCCGTGGTTCCTCCACGGTGTGACGCGTGCCCGCTCTGTTCCACTGCCTGACAAAACGGCCCGATCTCCAGCTGGGCTACGTCGTCCTCGTCCACCCGCCGGCCGTGGACCCACGGGCAGTGCTGCCGTCCCGCCCGGGCCCCGCTTCCCGCGGACGCGCTGCCCTCTGCTCCCGGGCGGTGCCGGCCCCGCTTCGCTGGTGAACGTGCGGACACGACGCGTCCGGTCCGCGGGAGGAGCGCGAGGCCTCCGTCCGACCCGGCCACGCTCCTGCGGCGCCTCCGCTGCCGGGGTCCCGACTGCTCCGCGTCCTCGGCCTCTCCCTCGCCCGCCGCGAGCGTAGTACACACAAGGCGGCAGCTCTTAGGTGATTGGCACTCCTGACGGCCAATCGCGTGCTTAGTGGTCTTCGAGTGTTTTCTTTCCATTCCTGTCTGCCCGGGTCCTTTACCCGCTGCCACGGATGGCTTCACCCCGCGACTCTGGGGAAAACGGCCACGCTCGTGCTCACCTGGGGAACGTGGCCGCAGTCCTGTCCACTGTCCTCTGTGGAAGTTCACAGACAGAAGCGAAGCTTCACGGAACACTTTGTTCGTGAACAGAAGCATCTGTAAACCAACGCATGACCGCACACGGCTTCTTGCTTAGTCTGCACACGCTGTACTCGGCAGGGACAAGTCGCTTTTCATGGGATTTGCACGTCACAGGTCCCCGAGATCTTCCTTCACTGAGCTGTTTGTCTTCTCGTTATTTAATGGCACGGAGGCATTTCACAGCACGGAGCTCTCAGCCGCGTGGGGCAGGGATGCGGCCCGGAGGCAAAGCGCCCCCGGCGGGCAGGAGGGCCTGGGTTTCATCCTCAGCACTGCAGGAGAAAAAGAAAAGAAAAAACATTTTAAATTTAAATGTGTCGAAGTCCAATTAAGTTTTGTCTTGTTTTATGGCTTGTACTGTGGCTGTGATCGCTAAAAATACATATATCTGTTCTTAACATCTACACCTATGTTCTCGCCTAGCAGTTTTAGAATTTTAGCTCTCGTCTTGAGACTTCTTATTCTTCTGATGCTAATTTTCAATTTTCGGTGAGTTATGCGTCCAACTTTATTCTTTTCGTGTGTTTATCCATTCGCCCCAGCACCAGCTGTTGAGAGGGCGATCCATCTACTCGTTAGGAAACGTTAGCGCCGCTGTGGAAAAGGCGCCACAGGGGGGCTCCTAAGTGACCGGCGACTTCCGGACTCTCGACTGGACCAGAATCTCTGTCTGACCCTGGCTCTGCTCAGGGCTGTGCCACCCAGCAGTAAGGACTCGAACAGCGCAGGGAGTTTCAGTGCGAGGAAGCCTGCGTGTTCCGCAACCTTCTTTCTCTAAATGGGTCTGGCTCTCCCAGGTGCTTCCAGTAACCACATGAATTTTAGGATAAGTTTGTCAATTGAGTCTCTGCGAAGAAATCGACTGGAGTTTTGATAGAAATGACACCGAGTATTGGGGTTAAACAGACTCTGTGGAACATTGTTGTGAATGCATCAGAGAAGCCATTTGAGCCTGGCCTTTTCTTGGCGTATAATTTTTTAGGTTACTAATTCAGTTTCATCACTTGTTCTGGGTCTGTTCAGCTTTTCTCTCCTCCTGAGTCAGGAGCTGGTGTCTCTCTAGGATGTTTTTCCAGCTGAACGGAGTTTGCTGATTTGTTGGTGCAATGGCTCCAGCGTTCCGTCGGCTCCTTTTACTTCTGGAACACTAACAACTGGGTCCTTTGCTTCACTCGTGATTTTAGTCGTCTGGTCTCTCTGTCTCATCATTTCAGCTAAAGTTTAGTTGATTTTGATGATCTCTTCGAAGAGCCAGCTTTTGGTTCTGCACCTTGACTGTTTTTCTGTCCTCTACTTCTTTTCCTCGGCCCTCATTTTTGCTATTTCCTTCTTTCTGCTGCAAGTGGGGCCGTTTGCTTCTGTTTCTCGCCCAGCGTTTTCAGGAGGAAGTCTGTGTTACGGATGTGAGGTTCGTCCTCTTTCTTTAAAGGTAAGCTTCTCCCCAGTCCCTTCCAGCATTCCCAAGGCTGGACCCCATAATTTTGGGTACGCAGTGACTTCCTTCCGTTCACCTCTGCATTCTCTCACTTCCTGTGTGATTCTTCCCTGGCCGCTGGTCATCTGGACGGTGTCACTTAATTTGTAGACACCTGTGAAGGTCCTTAATGTCACTGCTTCCTAACTTCGGCCCCCACGGTAAGAGCAGACACTGGGCCTTCCGACCCTGCCTGAGGCCCGTGGCCGCTCGCGTGGCCCCGATTGGAGACGGTCTGTGTGGGCACGAGGAGTGTCTGCTGTTGCTGGGGATGCTCCCCAAATACCTCCCCGGGCTGTCTAGTCTGCTTTTCCAAGTCTGCCAGGTTGTCCTGTTCATTATTAAAAAGTTACTGGAGCCTCCGAGGATTGTGGTTGAATTATGTGTCTTCCTTTCACTTGGTCTGTGCTTGCTGTATTTGTGAGATCATTTATGAAGTTTGAATATGACTAATTTTATAGTTTCTTTATGCATTGACCTTTTGTGATTATAAAAATCTATTGTCAATAACTTTTTTTTTTTTTTTTGAGACAGGGTCTCACTTTGTAGTTCAGGCTGGCCCTGAGCTCACTATGTAGCCCAGGCAAGCCTGGAACTCAGCAATCCTCCTGCCTCTGCCTCCCAAGTGCTGGGATGACAGGCGTGAGCCACTGTGCCCGGCACTGTGGTATGTGGTACCGGGGATTGAACTAAGGACCTTGTGCTTGCGAGGCAGGAGCCAGAACCACTGAGCTAAATCTCTGGCCCCTGTCAAAAACTTTTTAACTTTATTTGGTCATACTACCCCAGCTGTCTTAGACAACTCTTTGCTTGATATATATTTTTAAATGCTCTCTTACTTGTAACCTATTCGTATATTTAAATCTAAATATGTCTAAGACTAAATAAGAGTAGTAAATCTGGTTTATTAACCCCGCCTGGCAGCATCTGTCTTTTTACCATATCGTTTAATCCATTTACGCTTAAGGTGATTATTGGCATGCCTGGGTCCACATCTGATAGTTTAATTTTCATTTGCAGTATGTCTGATGCTTCTTTTCCTTCTTTTTGGTTTTTTTCTCCACACGATGAAAGTTTTCTAATGTGGTATTCTTGTTCTTTTGTGAGGCGGCCTGGAAGGGTGCCAGCATCGAGTCACCAGCTCCCACTGGGCTTTGGGGGTTATTTTGCCGATGGTCCCCGCAGGCCTGACCGTAGCCCCGCTGAGGGAGGGAACAGCACACCACGCGTGACTCTCTCCCCGCCGCTCTGAGCTGCTATGGCTCTAGCTCTCCACTGCCGACCCCACGACCCAGTGCTGTTTATGACTTCAGGAGTTTCATTTCCCGTAAAGAGCTGGTAGAGGACAGGAGATATTTACGTAGAGCGTTTGTCACCGCGACTCTCAGACTTGGGACTTCAGCCTCGGTCCCTGCCTCGCCTCCCGATGCCCCTCGCTCTGCGGGGCCCGGCGCGGATGCCCGCTCCGTCCTGGCCGCGTGTGTTTCTGGGTATCCCAGTGGCAGCCCGTGTGCGTGTTGTCCATCCGTGGGTTTCAAGCCAGGCAAGGGGGAAGAAGCCCTTTGTGCTGTTCTAGTCCCCACACCCTTCCCTTGACGTACGACCCCGTGCCCCAGGCTTCCCTCCCTCCCTGTAGGGTTGGAAGGTGGGCCTGTGAGTTGCACGTTCCGTGTTCTGAGTCACCTGACAATGTCTTTCGTTGACCTTCATTCTCAAAACACAGCTTTATTGCGTTAAGGCCCCGGGTGGCTGGCTTCCGCTCCCTCCTGGGCACGGAGGACGCGTTGTGCCCGTGTCTTCCATATTTCGGATGACAAGTCTGCTGTTCATCTTGCTAGAATCCCCGGGTCCATGATGAGCCATCTTTCTTTTCACAGTTTGATTGTGACGTGTGGCTGGGGGTCGCTTTTAGTTTACGCCCCTTGTGGTCCCGGGAGTGTAGCATAAATCGTTTCCTCACATGTGTACACTTTGAGGATCTGTTCTTCTCTGCCCTTCTCGGTGCCCCCTCTCTGGGACCCCACCATTCGCGGACTGCCCCTCGATCTCCTGAGGGTCTCTGACACTCCGCTGGGTCTCGGAGGCACGCCCTGCGGGTGGAGGGTGAGGCTCGCGGCCGGCGGCCTCTGCAGTCCTTGCTGAGTGCCAGCGTTCTGCCTTCCTGCTCCCGGTCAGGTTATTTCCTCCGCCTGGACAATCTCTCTGGAAAATGCGTTTCCTGTTTGTGTGAGGTCTGCGCTAACCACCCGATGTAGATCCATACAGGCAATGGAAGCGTTTCCAAAAGGATGAAACAGGAGCTTCCAAAAATCCATTGCTTCATCATCAGAAACAAAGTCCCTGGCCATAATTGTCATGATCTTCTTTTTCAGGACTGTGGAAACCAACCAGAAACTCTCAGTGCCTCTCAAGCCCCAAAGAGTCCTGACACCAGCAGCCTGGAGCCCAGAGGAAATGGCTCTTGCTCACCAGCCTGGAAGGACCGCGTCAGCCTCTGTATTTACCCGACTCTGAGCTCACTCTAGGCAAACAAGGCAGTGCCACGGGTCCTGACTGAAAATGCTC